>CAUYQV010099619.1:0-12379 GCA_963574575.1 Galagoides demidoff | reverse complement strand
AGTGACTTGATCTTTGAATTCATGAAGTTCTTGGGACAAGTTAGGAACTACTTTCTGGATTTCTATTTCCATCTTTTTGTCCATTCTATTCATTTTATTTGCCATCCATATTCTGACTTCTATTTCTGACATTTCAACAATTTCTCTATAGGTGGTATGTTCTGCTGTATCTCCTTTGTCACCCATTGGGGATGTTGATCTCCTCTGAATTTACATGTTGCCAGAGTTCTTCTGCTATTTCCTCCCCATGCATATTTTCTGCTATTTGGCAATTAAAACTGGCAGGGTGAGTCTTGATCTGGAGCTAACCACCCGTTCACCAATGAATTAGGGCTTGTGCTTGTGGCTTTTCCCCTATAGCCTTGCAGAGGTCTCCTTCAGAGATATATCCAGAGGCCCTGAGGGCCAGTTTAGCGAGATAATACAGGTTGGCTCTGTCTTGATGTCAGCCTGTCTCTACCCAATCCTGATGAGTCACTATATTACGCTTTTCTCTCAGTTGGACAAAGATACAAACATCTGTGGTGGCCCTGCCCCAGAGGGGACAGCTGTAGCAGAATCCGCTTCTCTCCTCTATAATGCCACCACGACTCAAGTTCACAGGGTCTCTAGGGGGACCTAGAGTTTGAAAGATCTGATCAAATTGTCCACTCAGTACAAACACTGCTCACCTGAAAGAATTCAAAGGGCCCCTGTGGCCAGAAAGCAGAAATCTGTAGGCAGATCTATCTGTGCAATCCCAAGGGGCTGAAATAGGATCCCCTCCTGTGGGAATGGGTATCAGTAAAGACCTGACTGAGGCATCACTGTCTACGCCTGCTAATTCATCCCACACCACCGTCTCTGCACTTGTCCCTCTGTCTCTCTCTCTCACACCCCATGCTTCCACACATGCCACTGTTGCTGCTGTTTGACAGCCTAACCCATGCAACGCCTGGGCTTCCCAACGAGTTTGCCAGACACACTGGGCTCTGCAAGGGGGCAGACTTTCAGGCAGCCAGGTTAGGGGAAAGGGGTGAACTGTGTGTTCCGAATTGAGGATACAATGTTTGTTCACTTTTGTGTCAGGAGGGATGATGGCTAGGCTCAGAGTTTGGACCTCCAGAGAGGGGAAGGGACAGGATTTAGCAGATCTCTACCATGGGGTAATGGGAGAGGTCCTTTGCTCCCTGCTCACTTTTAGAGAGCCCCCCTTGGGTCTCCCATCCTCTTGGCAATGGGCTTAGTACCTAGTCTTTATTGTCTTTCTTCCTCTTTCTGAGACTTGCAACTTGTCTCAACACAGATGATGTGCAACTCTCTACCTTCTTTCCCAGCTCAAAACCCCACCTTTGGCTTCACTGAGTCCAAATATGTCTAATACTGTCCCTGTAGACAGGAGCCTCTGGCGAAAGCTACTTCTAGCTGGCTATCTTGACTCCTCCCTCTGTGGTGAACATTTTAACTGGTGCATAGAAACAAGCCCCTCTTATAAAGTGAATAAGTAATATATTACAATCTGAAGCTTCTTGCAAATAAATCCTGTATCAGTTCAGCAAGAGCCAATAGTGGGTTAGCATAGAATGCAGATGGGTCAGGTTCATAGGGCTGGCATCAGTCTGGGAATGTCCCAGGTGTAATTGCAGGTTTGCCATATAGAATCAGCTGGGGTACAGAAAGGTCAACATGAAGCAAAAGTGGAAACATGAATTTGGATGTATTAAACTAATCACTCTTGGGAGAGAACTTTGTCAAATAACCAGCATGTTGCATGTGTCTTATTTATTCATTTATTCATTCATTCAATCATTTGTTTATGCCTCATCAAAGCAAAAAATATGTCTGGTCTTTTAGAATGATCCCATAACACTCTCAGGGAATAGGGACTACTGAACTTCAATAGATAAGGAGTTGGAAAAAAAATTTGGAGAAATAGATACAGAGTTAAACTTCAAAAATAAACTCTCATCAATGGGGATTTGTAACAAGTTTTATAACTTCCAATTTAATAGATTCAAGATTAATGTGTTTCTAGGTAAATTCTTCCTTTCTGTTGCCCACTCATTTTTGTTAACAACAAGATAAATTCAACCCAGACCTTTCCCCTTCCTCACCTCTACCAGTAACATCCCAACACAAAGCAAACTTCTGAGCCCCAAACTCATTCTGAATTCTGACTCCCATCTAATTCAAGATTCCCTTTGATTTTCAAGTGTCGCTGTCTGGTCTACTGAACTACTCTACATCATCAAGCCCTCTTTTTCTGTGATTTGTGTTCATAGTATGGTTCCTTTTGGTTTTTTCCTTCTCAAGACTGAGGTCTCTGTAGGTTAGGTTGCCCAGCCTGGCCTCCCACCTCTGCCTCCCAAGGACCTGGGACTATAGGTGGTCACCACAATTGCTGACTCTTAGAAAATGTTTTACCTTTTTGAATTTTCATTTTGTGCTTTTCTTCAAAACATAGGTGAGATTACACTGTTCCTATTGCTCTATGACTTGATTTTTCACTAGAAAAAATGTCCCTGAGATCTTTCTATGTCATATTACACTTTATCTTGTCTTTTTTATTCATTGTACGATATAATAATGATATAATATTGTGTAACATGTACTAATAGCATAATTTGTTTGTCACAATTATTCCTGTATCATTACTCTATTTTCAGATATTTATACTTTCTAATACTTTAAACAATAACGCCATAAATATTCTTAATTATGTCACCTCACACACATGCAAAAATGTTGCTAGGTTGAAAAATTACTGTGTTGAAAGTTATAGAAAAATTTATCTGCTAAATATAGCCAAATTGTTCTTCTGAAATGCTGCAACAATGTACATTCCTACCAAGACTATACAGAGATTATCTATACCTATATCTTCACTTTCACTTTAATATTGAACATTATAAATATGTTTTATTGTCAAACTGGCAATAAATTATTATTGCAGTTTGTTTTCTTTGAATACATTAAATTTGAACAGCCTATTATATTTTACTATTTATATTTTTATTGAGAAAATTTCTTGTATATAGTCCTTGGTGCATTTTTCCATTGATTTGTTTTTTCCTCCATGATTTATACAAGTATTTGTATGTCCTATAGATTTACTTATTGTCAATCCTATATGTTGTATTTTCTTTTGTTTTGTCACATCCTCTACAATGTTTATATTAACTTCTGTTTTCCAGATGTTACTATGTTTTATACTTGATCTTAGCCAAAATGCCCAGAAGTGATAGATGTCATTGTTCATATAGTTAAATCTATTAATAATTCTTATACCTTGTGAGTGTTTTGACTTGCTTACGGCTTTTCCAAACTCAAGATTATAAACAATTTTTTAATCTACTATCTATAGTTCAAGGTATTTGCCTATTAATTTATCTTAAAGTTGTTATTGTGGATATGACTTGAACTTCAACTCTACATTTTTTCATTTTTTCCCAAATGGATAGAAATGCTTGCAGAAACTGTTCTCCTTTTTCCTGGGTGTATAGCCATTCATTTTTCTGAGCCTGTTCTGCAGTTCACTGTGACCAGGAAACTGAGCTCCAGTCAATGGAATGTGGGTAGAAAGTGGGAACTCCATTTAGGCCTGGTCCATAAAAGCCTCTTGCCACCATCCTCACTGATCTTTCCCCAAGTGGCTGGTGCCGATGCTCATGCACCCTGGAAAGTCAGTTTTGAAGGTAGGGAATGCTATGATAGAAGAAACCAAGATCCCCAAACCACTGCCAATCAGGAACGAAATACCCATTTAGGGCTTTGAGAGAGAGAGATAAATGGTCTCTTATGGTGTTAAACCACTGAGGTTATAGAAACCAGGGTACTTGAACTAATCTAAGACGAGATTTTTCCAACATAATTTACTGAAAATTCATCCAATCACCACTAATTTCAAATGCTTTATTTATTTATTCATTTATGTATTTTAAACAGAGTGTCACTCTGTTTCCCAGACTAGTGTGCCATGTTAGCAGCTTACCTCACAGCAATCTCAACCTCCTGGACTCAAGTGAACCTACTGCCTCAGCACTCAGAATACCTGTGACTATGCCCTGATAATTATTCTATTTTTAGTAGAGACAGGGTCTTGTTCTTCCTTAGACTGGGCTTGAACTCTTGGATTCAAGTGATCTTGCTGCCTCACCTCCCACAGTGCTAGGAGGCTTGAGCCACCACTTCCATCCTATGAAATACTGTTACATTTAGCATATTCTAATGCAGCACTTACAAGCATGGTCATGACATTGTCTTGTGAAGAGTAAATTTTACTTAACTTGAATCTTAGTTTTCCCATGAATGAAATGAAATAATGAGAATATCGTACATACTCAGCTTTCAATAAATGATAATTGTAGTCAATATTGTTATAATTATCATAGCCCCTTGAAGCAGGGGTTTATTCTAAGTCCATGATATATTTGTCTCTTCCTTGTTTCTTCCTTGTTTTCTAGGTCTTGCTTTTGGATTCAGTTTTCATGTGGTTGGATTTGGTACCACCTCAATATTTGGGCAACAGACCCTCTAATGTGGATCTTGGGTTTTATAAGGCCCTGCTTTGGCTCTTCTCCAGCCCCTACCTGGTCAGTAAAGAGTCTATGGGACCTACTCAGACTTCATCTCCTTACTTTCAAGGTCATGGACTGAGGGCCTGACATTCAAGAATTCCCTGTCCACCTGGTTCCTAGGCCACTCCCAGAGCCTGTACAGGTCTCTTCTCTGGGTTCTGCCTCCTCAGGCAGGTCACAGTTCTCAGGAGAGGTGAGGGCCTACCAGTAGAAGCCCGCTTGAGGTGGACTGGATAGAACTTGACTTGTAGGCTGCTGTATGGGTGGTGTGAGTTCCCTTGCTATAGATAAAGATGGAGCCAATGGTAGGAAGAAAAGGGGCATGAAGCAGAGAACATAATTTACAAATCTGGATTTGTATTCCTATGTAGGTTCTGCAAAGAGTAAGGAAGCCCTCAGCTGGATTATATCCTCAGAATTTTTTTTTTCGGTGAACATATGCGGTAGGAAAGTTTCAGAGTCCTCACAACAAACAGATTTTTATTTTGTGATTTCATTTGACTGCTAATGTAGCTGGGAATAAATCTAGCTAGCATAGCATAGGTGAAACACCTATATGGCTCTGCCCAAAAAAGCTGTTTGATCTCAAGGATGGAGAGGTTGTGGTCCAGGATAGTGAGGATAATCTTGTCCATGTACTGCCTCAGCCAGAAGTTGATCTCCTGTTGCTTCAAGACTTCCATTAGGGCTGAGATTCCACTGTGTAGAGTCCCAGGGCATTTGGAGAGCTGACGTTTCATGATCATACCCTCATCACATGAGGCTGTGTCTATTACTGCAGCCAGGGACTGGGCTTTGGTCTGTGTGGCAAAAGGTTCTTTCCTTCGCAGAGGCTGAGGCTCAGAATCTGTCCATTCAAGTTTTCATTCTGATCCCACAGCTTATGATTCTCCTGCTTGAGCTGCTTGACCTTGTGCTCCAGCTCCACCTCACAGGCCCTAGCATTGAACTCGCCCAGGCCAGAGAATGCACTTTGACCCCAGCCTGGCCACTCTCAGTCTACTTATACATCTGCAGATACTCCAGCTCCTTCCATAAGTCCTTGATGAGCTCCTACATGGCCTCCTGCTCCTTCTGGAACTCGAGGCAGTTCTGCCGCAGCTTGTCCACCATGCGCTTGTACAGGTCCATCTCATCCTTGAATCACAGGCTGGTGTCCTCCAGCCTATTAGACATGCACTGCTGCTCCTCATCCAGTTTCTTTGTTCCAATTTATATTTCCTTTAAGCCACACAAAAGGTAATGGTAGGCAAGCCTGAATATACCGAGTATCTTTAACTTCAAAATTTATAGTGTACTGATTATTCTCAGGCTTGTGAGATAGACCATCCCTCCAGGCTTTAATGGCCTGCATGGCAACAGCAACTTTCCATAAATGAACTTGATTTGGATAACATCCACGAGCAGGGGAGGGGGGTGAAAACCCACCATTACTCCAATGCATCGGGTAACCAGTGGCAATTCGAACTACATCTTTCTTTGATGGGTACTTGTAATTCTCCATCGGGATGTTGACTGGAACATTGAATGGGACAGGAGCACCAGATGAGGTTTAATCTAGCAATAGGTCCCCAGTCCACAATCTCCCCATATGTGGTATTTAGCAACATAAAGGGATATTGTCCTTTACATTTCACCTAGTGAATCCAATTATGAATTTCTTTAAAAAAATTCATCTGGCATTGGGGTAATTCTGGATTAGTCAGAATGTTTTTAACTTGATGTTTTTCCCATGCATATGTTCTCAACATCAAATGTATATGTTGAGTACAACTTTGGTTTCTTCTGAGTTACCTCTTTGTTAATTGCACAACTTTTCAAAAATAAGTGAATGAGTGCATCACACAAAATGTAAAGGTAAAAGTGCTTTTTTAGTTGTTGATATTTCCTATGGAAGCGTCATAGATTGAAACCCTAGAGGTTTCATGCACCCTCAGAATCCTTTGAAACCTTTAAAATAAAAAGAAAATCATACATCCATTTTCACCACAATATATAATCAAGTTATGTGGAGAGATGAAGAATTTTCTCTTCCTTCTCCCAATCTATCAAAATACCTTAAATAAAATCATTTATGAAAAATTAAGACTATACTCCATCCTCTTCAAGCATGGGTAGAAAAAAATCAACAAAATAAAAAATATACCTTATCTTTTACAAAAAATGTAACTCGTAATATTCAAGCCTATTTAAGGTTGCCTTATATATAGCTTAAAGGTTCTATACATTGAAACAAAACCAATGGACAAATTCAATATTTACAAACCTGTACTATGTATACATGCATTAACAATTCTCTAAGTTTTAACCCATCTTAGGAACAGCTATATTCATTGAGAGCTCAAACGGGAGTGTGACTGCTGGTGAACTTGGTGAGACTCTGGCAAGATTCCCCAGCTCTATCAATATTGCAGCTATTGGCTGAGAGAATCCTGAAGAGAAGTCACCGAATGATTGGACTATTGATTGCTACTATTTGGGGGATCATTGCTGTTACTGAAACTGCTGCTACAGCAGGAGTCTCCTTGACACAAAATATAAGGACACAGACTTGTTGCTGATTGGCATAGAAATTCAGAACAGTTATGGACTTCCCAAAGACAAATAGACACTGAAATATCTAATGAAATCTCTGACTTGGAACAAACTGTCATGATGATGGGCGATGAATTGGTTAGTTTAAAAAGGCAGACAAAATGAAAATGTGATTGGAATATTACCACTTTTTGTATTACTCCTGTAAAATATAATGAAACAGCATTTCCCTGGGAGAAAGTTAGGAAACATTTGTTGAATCACAAGAATTTAACTAATGATGTTGTAAATTTACAGAATGAAGTGTATTATACATTCCAATGTAAGTTGAAAAAGGAGGATAGTGATGTGATCTTGAAGGGATTAGCAGAAGGAATAGAACAAATGAATCCTATACCCAAGATCAATGGACTTATTGGAAGTACCATTGGATCTTTTGCTTTGTTACTTTTCTTTTGCTTAATTTTATATATAATATGTAAGAAGTTAAATCAAACTAGTAAGGAGAATGAAATACATGCTGCCATTTTTACTTTAATGATGTCTGATGTGAACACCAATAAGAAAAAGAAGGGGGAAATATAGGTGAAATGCCTATATGCCTCTGGCCAAAAAAGCCATTTGAGAGAGAACAGTGAAAAGACTTTGTGCAGGCATACTTGTAAGAAACTGAGGCAGAATCCCATATGGCCAGGTTAGTTATGGGCCTAACATGACCAAGGCTTTGGCTGGAATAGCATTTCCAAACTGCGTTAAGGAATTAAGGCTGACTTTATAAGGCCAATGAAAAAGCCCTTTGGAAAATTGACCAGATACCCATAAGTAACCTTTTCTGATCTGTGGTGAGTGACACAGGTCACTTGCTGACAGGTCCAGGAATGGTAATGTGCTAGGGGACCTCAAGAGAAGAGGAATTTACCCGATGCATACAGGTATCTAACGCCACAGATGAAATCTGGGCTCATGAAAGGCTTTTGAGAAGTCCAGCCTGAGAATTCTTTATAAAAGGCTCCAGCAAAAAACCCCTGACTTAAGGCCTACATGGGAGCAGAGGTTTGCACACAAATTCCTATATGACCAAGATGTTTCTCTATGCTTTGCTTAAAGATTTGAAGTAACTGTCTCCAAATGGCATGGTCAGTAGAACAGATGTTCAAATTGTCACTTTCCCCTGTAGCCTCAGTCTTCATCAGATAAGAACAAAGAAAGTAATAACTGACGTGTTCTTCATTAAGTTATGTTAAACCAGGTTATGCTTAAAGGTGTATGGTGGGTGGATTACCAGATTACCAGGGAGGAGCTACTTACAGGGTGGGTGGTCATAAGATGTTTAAATGGGTTAATGAAGTCATTGATGCCCACTGCGCATGTGCAGAGAGATTATAATGAACGTTAATGAGGTCAATGCTGTATAGTGCACATGCACAAGATTGCCTATATAAACCAATAGCAAATAAAGAAGGCTCACCATTTTGCCCGAGCGAGCAGATGGTCACCTTTATTTAAAACATAATTTCAATAAGCATGCTTATTCTCTGCAACATCACTTTTCCGTGAGACCCTTATGGCAACATACTAGATTAAAGAAAAAGAGCTCATTTGAGCTCTCAATGAATATAGCTGTTCCCAAGATGGGTTAAAACTTAGAGAATTGTTAATGCATGTATACATACTACATATACATGTATACACAGTACGTAAACTCGATTTTAAATCGAGTTTAAAATAATTGCTCTGCTGTTTTCCAGAATTTGGTTTTGCTGGTGAGAGGCACAATGCAATATAATTCTTATCTCTCCCACTTACCCAATCCCAGAAGTTTTTAGGATGTCCTTTTTATCCCTGGGATATTGAAATTGTGACATTACGCATGGACACCCAGCATCATTCTTCATTGTTCCTGTTTGACACTTATACACATATTTCGATTGTGACTGCTGTCTTGGTTCAGTAAAATAACATTTCAGATTTTCTCTGGATAGTGGTGTGTTCATCCTTTGAAATGCCAACTAGAACAATTAAAACTTCCTAGACTAATTCTCATCATTCAACTTTTCTTTCCTCCTGTTTTCCATGAGTCCTCTGAGGGATGCATCATGTCTTTGAACAAAGTCTACTACAAGATCTTTCTGTACATTTGCAACCAATATATAACAGTTCGCTATAGCTGCATGACAAATAAACCCAGAACTAAAGGGATATTGAACAAGAAATATTTCTTGTGCATCAGCAGGCTGGCTAGCAGCTGTGTTCTTATCTGGCCTTTGCTAGGGCAGCTCAGTGTCACAAATCTCTCATCCTACAGAGACTAGATGGCTGGACCCAATATGTCTTCCCAGGGATGACAGAAGCTCAAAGTCAGCAGGCTAATGATACCTTCCTAGCAGCTTCCATTTTGGCTGACTTCCACTGACCAAAGCCAAACACATGTTGTGCTCAGGGTTGGAGAATTACACCCAGATGCTGATAGGAGAGCAGTACAAAGTTGCATGTCTGAGGTTGTTGATTATGACAAGGGTGAAGAATCAGGCCATTAATTTCATCATAGTCTGAGTAGTGTGTATGCCCTCTTGTAGTACTCATGTTGTCAACAACAGCATCACATGTTGAAAAGATGCTAAAAAAAATATTCTCTAGCAGAGGCAAGATGGCTGTTTGGAGCCAGTTTTCCACAGAGGTTCCCATTCAGAAGGAGATTTAAAGGACAGAAGTTTATCAAGTAAGTTGATGGTTTGGAGCTGAGCCAAGAGAGGTTGAAGAATGCTCATCAACCCTTCTGAGATGAGCTGCAACCCCAAGGATACAAACAAAATGTACAAAAACATCACTATGTGGATGGGAGTCCCCTCCCCCTTGAGAACTGTTCACAGTATACTTTCTACAAACAAGTGAGCAGAATTGAAATATCCTCCCATTTTATCCCATGGGAGAGACCCTCTAAAAACTGGACCTCCTTCCCTTACTAGGGGGCCATGGAAATCTCCTGCCAGGCATAAAACTATATAAAACTGTATATATTCTCTACCTATAATTCTGAACTCCCAGCACTCCCTTCCGATCTCACCCAAAGATCTGGAAGCCTGTCCCCTATGGAGTCCAGATACTTGGGCATTTTCTCAAAAGGTGAGGACAGGGCATGGGCTGTTGCAGGTCTGTGCCAATTCTATGGATCAGAGGGTAAGGAGAAAATGGTGGACTTAAGGAACAGTACAGGAAAGGGAGAGGCAGCAAACCCTCCCCCCCCCCCCAGTACAGAGCAGCAGCAGCAGCAGCAGCGGGAACAATAGAGCTCACACCTGAGGGGATATTTTGGAAGGACAGTCCCTGTCTCTCTGGGCAACCAGAGAAAGCTGGCATCTGCTCCAGTGGCAGACACTGGTGGAATATATCTGGGATGGTAATGCAGATCCCATGAGCAAAGGGTATGCCCAAGGCGGTACTTGCCAAGGCAGAGCATGGCGGGATGGAGAATTGAAGACACATGAACAGTGATGGCATACTCCCATGGCGGGGCTGTGTCAGGATTGCTTAGTGAGCTTAAGACACACCCGACCCTCAGGGAATCATAACTGAGATAAAGTAAGGTGGGAAACTGAAAGCTGAGTGTGGGCTCTAACCACACTGCCCCAACACAGACTGCAGGGGAAGCAGAAACACCATCTCTGGGCAGCAGCACAGACTGGAGCTGCGTCACAGTTTCTGTGGACTCAAACAGCACCTGGTCAACAGGGGAATAAAGCCAGGACAGAATCACAAATCCTATGCAAATATAAGTGTCAACAACATCAATCAGGGGTAGGGCTGGAACTGAGTGAATAGCCCCAGCTTCCATTAACCATTGGAGGTTGTCATGCCTCAGCTTTCCATGCTGGATGGTGACAGAGTGTGGAGACCTGGCTAGGAGACATAAGACCTCTCTGTGACACTGTGACATAGGCAGGCTCAAACCTCTGGAGCATCTGCTCATTGGAGGGACCTGGGTCATAGCCCTGTGGGGTCACCAGTGACTGGGTGTGATAGAGGTGAAAGGTGGGGAAGGAGGCATCAATCTTCCAGACCAATTCATTTTATGGGGGGGGGGTGGTCCTTCTGACTCCTCGGAGCACCTGAATGAGTCATACTCAAGCTGCCAGCAGACCCCTGCTATCTAGTTGCCAGAGAACTTTTGAACTCCCTCATTTAAGACTGGGTGCTGACTGGGACAACTGATTTGGATCTCTCGGACTGGACCAATCACCGGAGGACTATCCAAAGTTGTACCCTGAGTGTGTGGTTATAGGAAGGTTTGATTTTCCTTTTCCAGTTGTTGTCAGTGGTGGGCAGGGTGACTAAATTGCTAGTATTTCTCCACAGCTGAGAATTTTCAACCCAGAGTTACTAATTCACTAGGGTAGGACAGAGACAAGCTGAAAACAAGATAGTGCCACTTATACCTGCCACACCAAATAAATCCCTAGTGTCTCCCACCATAGCACTATATGGGTCCTTTGCAAAGCTCTAGGGGAAATGGGACAGACACCAATACAAGCTCTTGAGTAAACAGCTGGTTATTCACTATTCCAGGAGTTCCCCCACCCAATATCACCTTATGTGTTCATCTAACCAAATGGTATAAAATAATCATGGGGCAGAATCAGCAAAAAAAAAATTCTGGTAACACCAATAACCAGAGTAGATGAACTCCCACAAGGAACAATACAGCTGACACAACTAAAGATCCTATTCATACATGAATGGAGGAGATGTCAGAAATAAAATTCAGTGATTAGATTGCAAATAAGATTAAAAGAATGGAGGTAAAGTTGGAATTAGAAATTCAAGGAGCATTTTAAAAAATGTCTCAAGTATTCAATGAATTCAAAGACAAAATCACTAAAGATTTTGACTCACTGAGATAATAATTTGCAGCCCTCAAAGATCTTAGAAATTCAGTAGAATCCCTCATTAATAGGATAGAACAGGCAGAAGAAAGAATCTTGGACATTGAAGACAAAGATTTTCAACTCTCCCAAGCACTCAGAGAAGAAGAGAAATGGAGAGCAAAAACAGATCATTCTCTCAGAGAGTTTTGGGATAATATGAAGCAAACTAATATTTGCCTTATAGGAATTCCTGAAGGTGACAAAGTTGGTTCACAAAGCACAGTGGCCCTTTTTCATGAGATTATGAAGGAGAACTTTCCAGACATGCCAAGAGATCCTGAAATTCAGATAGCAGACAATTTCAGAACCCCTGGCAGGACTCAACCCAAATAAGACAACCCCTAGACACATCATAATCAACTTCAC
>CAUYQV010099616.1:0-61822 GCA_963574575.1 Galagoides demidoff | reverse complement strand
GTAGGAGGTCCAGTTTTTAGGGAGTCTCTCCCGTGGGATAGAGTGGGAGGAAGTTTGAACTCTGCTCGCTTGTTTGCATGCAGTAAACTGCAAGCCCTTGTTGTGGGGGAGGGGACTCCTGTCCGCTTGGTGGTGGATTCTGTACCTTTTGGTTGTATTTTTGGGGTCGCAGCTCACCTCAGGAAGGTTGAAGTGTGCTCCTCAATCTTCTCTCTTGGCTCTGCTTTAAACCATCAGCTAATTAGCTAAACTTCTGTCCTTTCAGCCTCCTTCTGGATGGGAGCTTCTGTAAAAAGCTGGCTGCAGTCCGCCATCTTGGCTCCACCCCCCCACATTTTCTATTTTCTATATACCACATTTTCTAATTAGTTGATGAGCTATATCTTCATTTTATATAGTGAAATCCACTCATTTAGTAAAAATGTAGATCTCTATTTCTGAGTCCTCTCTTTCATTCTATTGGTGTATTTATTTATGTGTTTGCTTATTTCTTCACTAATATTAATTATTATAACTTTATAGGTGCTTAAGGTATTTTAATAGACTATAATATTAAAATGTATTGAAATTATTATAGAATAAGAACCTAGACTTTTTTTCACCAAATTCCATAATAACTAATGGTCACTTAATCATCAGAATCCATGTAAGATCTTTAAGAGATAAGTTATTGTAAAGAGATAAGGAGTAATTCTTGGTGCTCTAAGGCTGGTTAGAAAAGATAATTTATAATACGGAAGCAGACAGGGAAGCAGAGGGGTATATCAGAATAAACCGTGAAAGCCTTCCAAATTCCTGTGTTTGGTTAGTCCCAAGGAAGTCTAGAATACAGGATAGACTTGTGTTTTGAGAGAGCTCCACATATGATTCTGATCAACAGACATGTTTGTAATAATGCCAAGGAGTGAAAAAGTTGATTTTAACCACCCAGATCCACCACTCATTGGCCTGTAACTTTGAATATGTTACAGAAACTCTCAGTTCCTCAACTGTAAAATGGGGACAGATGAGCAACTCTAAAAGGGTTTTAAAGTCTGGCAGGCAATGGCAAATTTTATTTCTCATCCTTTCTTCTTGGTTCCGTAATCTGTAAAATGGAGCTAATTGCCTAGTACAAAGAGTTGTTGAAAGTATCTAAATAAATCAAGCTATATGAAAGTAGTTTGTGAACCACAGGACTTTGTCTATATAGAAAGTATTTTTATCTAAAGATTTGTGAGGTCCAGGAGGAGCTAGGGAACTAGATCTTACTTAGTACAGGGATGCGTGTGAACTTAAGGGATCTAGAGTCTGTTCCTAAATGACACTGGAAATGACCTCTGTGCTCTTTCTGAGACACCATCTTCTTGTGGCTATTTGTCAGGTTACACAAATGACAGTGGGAGAGGTCATTTAATCATCAGAATCCATGTAAGATCTGGGCAATGACACCATGTAAGGTCATTTAATCATCAGAATCCATGTAAGATGTTGGGCAATGACACCAAATTAAACATGCTATGGGTCTCATAGTGGAACTCACCCATAGTCTCTACCCTCTTACTCTTCACTTGGTGGACCTAGCTATTATTTGTATGCCAACATGGCTTGGACAGCTAATTGGAATGCAATAATCTCGTTGAGCAAAATTAGATGCAAGTCAAAATAGTCAAAAATAATACCAAACTGCATATCCACACAGATCCCTTTTCATCCTGACTAGTAAACTAGCTTCTGTGCCCAAAGCTGGTCATTTGGATAAAAAAAAAAATTCTGCTTGAAGCAAATGAATGTGCACTTGGGTGCCATATATACTTATTACCTGTAAATTTCTAACTTACACAATAGACATCCATAACAAAATATCTTCCTCAATCAATGTAAATATATTTAATAAACTGCAGAGTCCCCAGCACTGTCTTGGGTGTTGTTCATGTGCCAACATCTGCACTTAAGGAAGCAGCATTCCATAAATGGTAAGACTTGGTACCAACAAGCTAAAAAGAAACATGATCCTTATATATTTCAATCATTTTTCTAGTACTACAAACATTAGCCAACATTTTGTTTACACTTACCTTTGATTAATGTTAGTTCCTTAGCTAAAATGATTCTGGTTCTTAGTGTGTAAAAATAATGTAAAGTCTGCTAAAAGTAAGGACAGTCTCATTTTACTGCGTCTTCCACATAATGTGGCACCAGCTGGATTACCTAAAATGTCAGCTGAATGAATCTCAACTAGACTACTTTTTGTTGTGATTCCTTCTTCCCCCAGTCAGATAAACTAAGAATGGGATGAGCATATTCTGCTAAATAAATACAGGAGACAAAACTTTAAACTTCAAGTCTGCTGTTTCTCCCTTATTGACCTTCCAGACAATAGTACCATGTCAACTGTTCAGAAATCCAACAAAGCTGGCTAGAAAGGGACATAGGTCCAAAATACAGGAAGCAAAAACAAGAAATAAAAGAATTTCTTGAGTGGTATAAAGTTAGAAGTGTTAAGATAGCTTGGAAACTATGAACAATTCAAATACAGAGGGTGCCGAAAGATGTATATACATTGTAAGAGATATTATCTACATGTTACTTTTCTTTTCTTTCTTTCTTTCTTTTTTTTTTTTTTTTTGTTTGAAGTTTTGGTTGGTGCCGGGCTTGAACCCACCACCCCTGGTACATGGGACTGGTGTCCTACTCCTTGAGCCACAGACACGGACCTCTATGTGTTACTTTTCAAAGTTGAATTGAAGGTACTATTACTGGTCAAGTGTACCTAGGCATGCTACACACGCACATTTTATCTACAATTCATACACTTTTTTGGGAATGACCGATCTTACTTCCAACAGATCTCTTAAAATGTGAACACATTATTTTGGCACTCCCTGCATTTTCAAAACACTGAGTTTCTGATTTCCCCAATGGGAAAATATCTAATTAGACTCTTAACTGTATACTATCTTTTAATACACTAGCTTACTTTGTTTTTGTCTTACATTTGGGTGACTTATTTGAAAGCACTCTAGTAATGAGGGGGTATTTAGAGTATTACCATATTTATTCAATTCTAAATTTCTTGGGATGTGATTTTTTAAAAGTTTTTTACATTGTTTAATTATGTTCTATACATTTTTATTTACATATTTCATGGGAAAACTTGCAATTTTTTTCCAAAATTATTTTGTGTTCTTATTTAGTATTAAATATAGGCTAACTACAGTACCTTGAGATAGATTTTTTTTTAAAAAAATAGACTATTTGTATGGCTGTGCTCAAGCTGAAATCAATTTTTAAGTCCCATTTGGCTGTTAGTGGGAAGTGTAATATTCCAGTGTTTAGGAAGTCATGCTTTGGAGTCACCTAGGTTTGGAATTAAATCTAACTTCCACAAAGTACTAAGACTTTGGGGGTTGCTATGTGATCTCTTTGAGGTGCAGTTTCCTCATCTGTTAAATAATAACACGATGGACATTATGGCTTGTCCCAAGGTGTGAAGTGCTCAAATGGTAGCTACTAGAATATTCTCTATGAATTCATAATCGTTATTATTATTATTATTAACTTCATGACAAAGGATTTATTTGTCTATTTCTTTGTCCACCTCCTGATTGGATAGTTTCCAATTTCAGACCTTTTATAGGAAAGACAGATTACTGACTTCCTTTTAATATTTACTAAATGCCAATTATTTCTATTTCCTTCAGCCGTAGTCTTCTGGCCTTCTATGCTTACTACAGTCCTTAATCAAGGTCAATTTCACCTTGCATAGAGAATTCGTTAGTTTGGCCAATTTACTTTCACCTCGTCTACTTCATTCATACCAACATATGTTTCTGAACTTCTGTTTCCAGTTGCAAAATGTCCTTTATATGTCCTTTAAATGTATTGTCCTTTTTAAAAATTAGGTGCATTCTTCTAAGCAGCTGGTCCATGCCCTCTGCCCCCTCCAGCCTACCTTGGTCTTAGGTCTGTTCCAGTCAAACTTGCTTCCCTTTGGTCACATTTTCAGCTTCTGCATCTTCCCCCAGTCTGTCCTCACGTATGACGCACAGTTCTCTTTCACTTTGCTGTCCCAGTCTCTCCTTAATTTTCAGGATCCTTATGGTATTTGTTGTAGGATGTAGAACATTTTATCTGCAAACAGATCCTGGACCAGGTCTCCCCTTTCTACTCACTCATTCCTGGATTTACTTACATAGAGTCACACAATTTCTGAGTTGGTTATCTATCTTAGACGTTGTTTAGTCTAATCTCCTCATTTTGCAGATGAGGGTGGGTGAGGTCTAGATGCTATGCTTGTCCTTTCTTTCTGATTGCAATCCCTCCTTGAAGGCAATGGTTACATTTTATGCACAACCCCATGTGTTTACAAATCTAGAGATGCTTTGGTGCTGAGAAAATAAGGCCCAGAGTGGTGGCTCACTCTTGTAAACCCAGCACTCTGGGAGGCTGAGGCAAGAAGATCCCTTGAGCTCAGGAGTTCTAGACAAGCCTGAGGAAGAGTGAGACCCATCTCTACTACAAATAGAAAAAAACTAGCCGAATGCTGTGGTGGGTACCTATAGGACCAGATAAGTGGAAGGCTGAGGTAAGAGGAACTTAAGAATTTGAAGTTGCTGTGAGCTGTGATGCTGCAGCACTCTACTTAGGGCAGCAGAGTGAGGCTCTGTCTCAAAAAATTAAAACAAATTAAAAAATTAAAACTATTAAATATTCTATTATAGTAGAATTTTATAGATTATATAGTATTCTATTAATACTATATAAGTTCAGAGACTAACATCTAAAAACTTTACCTGCAATAGGTGAGTCTTCTTGTCAGTGCTGAAGACCAATGGCAGAGGGTGGCCTGGAATTTCTGCCTCTGCCTTATTTCTGTTTGTCCTCTGCTGTTAGGCCTTTGGATAAATTCAGTGCCCCAAGAAGAAAATGTGTGTTGTACAAGGTTGGACAATTAAGTTTGTGAACTCAGTCTAGAAAAAGTACTACATATTTCATTGGTGACTATCCCTATAGTCACCTTACAAGTCCTCCCTTTGGCAATCCGATGATATTTCTAGGATGAGTTCATGAACTTAATTGTCAGACCACATATGACAATAGCTTTGATTGGCATTCCAGAAAAAGAGTTCCAAAATTGCTTTGAAGAGTGGAGTAGGTGCTGGCATCCGTATACACCTTCCCAAAGGTGACCAAAGTGATAGTATGTAACACTTTCTCTAGAATGAGTTCACAAATTTAATTGTTCAAACTCATGTACAGTAAAGAGATCGTGGGGTTCGAGGCGGGGCAGATCTGGATTGAAATCTACCAAAATACTAGCTCATGGCTGTGGTGAACTCATTTAACCTTTCTAGGTTTTAACAAGGACAATAATACAAACCTGAAGTGAGAATTAGATATAAATTATAAGCATCTACCACATATGTGCTCCACAATTATCCACTATTATTATTAAGGTTAACTGGATATAGTTAGGGGAAATATATGTTAGGATAGACGTAACAGGCTATGAAATTGGCTTCCAAAGGAAAATATGCAATAAAATAAAACTAATGGAACTAGAGGAACAGTTCGATATTGATGACCACTCATTACAATAATTTTTAAGAGTCATAAAATATTAAAGTTCAAAATAAAAAAAATATGGGATATGATGAGAGGGAGACCAAAGATGATTTTTATGCCAAAACAACAGTAAAATTCAGTTTTTTTTTAATAGAATGGTAACTATGTACATTAATGTACTTCTGGGGTACAGTGTGGGGTTTTCACATGCAATCTGAAATACTTCCATCAAACTGGTCAACAGAGCCTTCATGTCATTTTCTCAGTTATTGTTTTAAAACGTTCACATTCTACTCTTAGAAAGATTCACTTGTTACCCCTGTAAGATAAACCACAGAAGTGATCCCTCCAATCCCCCTCCCTCCACCCATTCCCCCTCCCTTCTAAAATTCAGTTTTTAAAAAGACACTTTCCTTTTTCCTTTCCCACCCACCCTCCCTCCCTCCTTCCTTCCTTCTTCCTTCTTTTTTCTTTCTTTCTTACTCTCTTTCTCTTTATTTATTCTCTCTCTCTCCCCTCCTTTTTTCTTTCTCTTTTTTCTTTCTTCATAATTTGGCAAAAGCATAATATTTGGCTTATTTATTTTTACTTACTTTTTCAACTAGTAGTTTTCTTTATGTGGAACACATAAGAATAGGCAAACTATGTGGTGTCATTCAATTGCTCACTGATATAGAATTATAGAAGAAAAATCTATGAAATTTACAGTCATATAGATATATGTTTGATTTTTTTTTTTTGAGGCAGTCTCACTATGCCTCCCTTAGTAGAGGGCCGTGGTGGTACAGCTCACAGCAACCTCAAACTCTTGGGCTTAAGCAATTCTCCTGCCTCTCTTCCCGGGTAGCTGGGACTACAGGCACCCACCACAATGCCTGGCTATTTTGTTGTTGTTTTGCGGTTGTCATTGTTCTTTAGTTGGCCCAGGCCGGGTTTGAACCTGCCACCCTTGGTGCATGTGACTGGCGCCATAACCACTGTACATGGGTGCTGAGCCATGTTTGCATTTTTTAAATTTCAATAAATTTAGTGGGTACAAAGTGTTTTTTGATACATGAATGAATTGTATAGTGGTGATGTTATGCTTTTAATTAACTCATCCAAATAGTCTATGTCGTAACTAATAGTTTTTGATCCTCACTCTTTTACTTCTCTCCTCTTCTCTGAATCCCAGAAGTGTACTAACCACTCTGTATGACCATATATTCCCATTGCTCAGCTCCCACTTATAAATGAGTCCATGTGGTGTTTGTTTTGCTGTTCCTGAAATATTTCCCTTGGAACAATGGTTTCCAGTTCCATCCAAGTTGCTGTGAAAGACACTATTTCATTCTTTCTTATGGATGAGTACTACTTTATTTATTTATTTATTTTTGCAGTTTTTGGCTGGGGGCTGGGTTTGAACCTTCCACCTCCAGCATATGGGGCTGGCGCCCTACTCCTGTGAGCCACAGGTGCCACCCGGATGAGTACTACATTTAAATTTTACCTCCTTTCATTTGGAATATCATGAGATAATATAGAAATAAAGCATCTGTCAACAGACCTTGAGTCACATACATATTTTATTGCAGTGTTCCCAGGAGATGATTTTAATCAACAAATGTTTCTCTCCTATCTCCCTTAGGAGCATAAGATGCAAATACAAAGTCTAAAATGGATATAAGTCTGTAGATTTGTGACATTATCCCTAGGGGATATTTAGTGCATAGCCAATGAATGCACAGGCAGCATTAATATAGCAGCTTTCACTGGAAGAAGCTGAAGCATTGCACAGAATTTCTCATTAAAGGCAAACAATAACAATCTGAATAATTTTGTTCTGATAAAGTTTAGAAAATGAGGAAGGAAATCCAATAGACTAGCAGTGGCACAAGCCTTAGAGTCAAACAATTAAATTAATGTAATTAAATTAGTGCTTTGCCAGTGAATTTGGAATGCTGTTTAATCTGTCTGAGCTTCAGTTTCCTTATCTGGAAATTAGGATAGGAGAGATGGTGACTTTATGGATGTTTTTTGAGGATCAAATGAGATCTATGAAATTTCTGGCACACAGTAGGTGCTAACATGTCAATTCTCTTCTAGTTTTTGGTACCTTTTTTCTCCCCTGTAGAAATAATGGTGAAAATGATATTCAATTCCAATGGTAATTCCAATGTCTCTTCTGTCAGGTTTCCTCCTAGGAACTTGTATTTTAAAATTAAAATATGAAAAGTGACCCACAGAACGAGACAAACACATAAAATAAAAGACTAATATCCAGACTATGTAAGGAACTTCTGAAACTCTAAAATAAAAAAGATAAAAACCCTATTTAAAAATTGGCAAAGGATTTGAGTAGGCATTGGAAGGATATATAAATGTCCATTAAACACATGAAACTCCGCTCAAAGCCATTAGCCATTAGAGAGGTGCAAATTAAAACCACGATGAGGTGCCACTTCACACCCACTAGGATTTGTATAATCGAAATGATAGACAATAGTGGAGAAATTGCTGGGAGGAAACTAAAATGTGCAGCTGCTTCTGGAAACAGTTTGGCAGCGTCTCAAAAAGCTAAACATAGAGTTAGCAGACGACCTGGCAATTTCACTTCTAGGTATGTATCCAAGGGAAAGGAAAACATATGTCCACAAAAGAACTTAGACATGAATGTTCATTGCAGCATTATTGGGAGTAGCCGAAAAAGTGGAAATCACCCAAGTGTCCATCAATATATGAATGGATAAACAAAATACGGTGTATCTACACATAGGGATATTATTTGCAATAAAAAAGAAATGAATTGTTGATTCACATCACACTCTGGACGAATCTTGTGAACATTATGCTGAGTGAAGTGAGGCAAGTCTCAAATGCTGACATATTGCATTAGTCTATTTATAAGAAATGTCCGGAAAAGGCAAATTTATAGAGACAGAAAATGGACTAGGAGTTGCCAGAGGGTAGAGGGAGAAAGGAATGAGAAGTGACTGCCAATGAGTATGAGATTTCTTCTTCATTTTTTTTTCTTTTTGCAAATATGCTATTTTTTTAGAGCAGATTTGGGTTCTTAGGAAAATGAAGTGCAAGTACAGAGATTTCGATATACCCCTTGCCACCCCCATTTGCACAGCTGTCAAAATCCCCCACCACAGCGGTGCATTTGTTACAATTAATGAATTACACTGACAAATTATTAGTTCCCGAAGCTGAGAGTTTACACCAGGGTTCCTTCTTACTGTGTGCTTTCCATAGGTGTGCACAAACACATAGTGACGTGTACCACCATTATAGTGTCACACAGAGTAGCCTCACACCGCCCTGAATCCACTCTGCACTCTGCCTCTTCATTTCTCATCTTCCTTATTGAAATTTTTCCTGCCTCATAACTTTGCTTCCTCCAGAATGTCATGTAGTTGGAATCATTAGTACAGAGCCTTCTTAGACTGCCTTCTTTCACAATTAAGTTTTTCTCCAAGTCTTTTCATGGTTTGAAAAGTAAACCATGAGTAATACTCCATTGCCTAGATGGACCACTTTTTGTGCCTTCACCTTCAGGAGAACTTTATGGTTGATTCACGGTTGACAAAATCTGAGTACAGTTGCTAGAGATGTCCAAACACAGGTTTTGTGTAGACATAGGTTTTTTAAACTCATTTTGGTACATGTCAAAAGTGTGATTGTTAGATTATATAGTAAGAGTATACTTTGTACATAAAGACTTTCAAACTATCTTCCAGTGTGACTGTGCTCTTTTAAATTCCCACCAACAATGAGTGAAGAGTTACTATTTTTCCCCATCCTTGCCAGCATTCGGTGGTGGGAGTGTTTTGGATTTGGGCTATTCAATGGCACGTGGTGGTGTCATTTTGTCATTTTAATTTGCAATTCCCTAATGACCCATGGCATTGAACAGCTTCTTATGTGCTATTTGACATCTGCATAACTTCTTTGGTAAGGTGTCTGTTCATTTTTTTGCAGGTTTTTTTTTTTTTTTTTTTTTTTGCTGAGGTTGGGTTTGAACCCGCCATCTCCAGCATATGGGGCTGGTGCCCTACTCCTTTGAGCCACAGGCACTGCCTGTCTGTTCATTTTTTTAAATTGAGTTGTTCATTTTCTTACTGTTGAGTTTTAAAATTTCTTTATATGTTTTTGATAATAGTCCCTTAATATGTTTTAAAAAATATTTTCTCCAGGTCTGTGGTTTGTCTTTCCATTCTCATGACTATGTCTTTCCTAGAACAGAAGTTTTTAATTTTAGTTACATCCATGTTATTGATTAATTCTTTCGTGGACCGTGCTTTTGGTGTTATTCTTAAACACTCATCAGAAGTAGGGTAGTGCCAGTCCTCTCTTTATTCTTTTGCTTTAATTTCATGTTTTCTATTCTGGGTCTTCTGCCTTTCCCTGTGAACTTTAGAATCAGTTTGTCAATATCCACAAAATATCTTTTTGTGATTTTGAATGAAGTTACACTGAATCTATGGATCAACTTGGGAAAAACTGACATCTTAAACATTGAGTCTGCTTGCCCATGAACAGAGACTATCTTCCCATGTATTTAGTTCTTCTTCAATAGCTCTTATCAGAGTTTTAGTTTTCTTTACGTAGATTTTTTTAAAATTACTTATTTACTTTTATTCAATAGCTATAGGGGGTACAAATGTTTTTTGTCCTGTGGATGAATTGCATAATGTGAAGCCAGGGCATTCAGCGCACTCATCACCAGAAAAGTGCACATCGTACCTGACAGGTGGTTTTTTGCCCCTCACCCTTCTCCCTTGCTCTCTCCTTCTTAGTTTCCAGTGTCCTTTACGTGGCTTTGTGATACCTACCCACACATACACACCCATTGTTTGACTCCTACTTATAAGTGAAAACATGTGGTTATTGTTTGTTCATTCCTTAAATACTTTGCTTAGGATAATGGTCTCCACCTCCATGCAAGTTGCTGAAAAACATTATTTTACTCCTTTTTGTGACTGAGTTGTACTCCAGGGGTATGTGTGATACCATTGGTTCCATATCTTTGCAACTGTGAATTGTGCTGTAATAACTATTCAGATGATGGTGTCTTTGTTTCTTTATTAAATTTTTTCCTCAGACATTGCAGGGATGAATGCAGGTGCCTTTCAGATATAATGACTTCTATTCCTTTGGGTACATACCCAGTAGTGGGATTGCTGGATTGAATAGTAGGTCCACTTTTAGTTCTTGGAGAAATCTCCATACTGTATTCCATAGACATGGTAATAATTTATGTTCCCACCAGCAGTGTGCCTTATACGTATTTTCTTAGATTCATACCTAAGCATTTCAATTTTGGTGGTGTTTTCATAAATGGTATTAATTAATTTATTTATTTTCACTTTTTTTTTTTATTGTTTGGGATTCTTTGAGGGTACAAACAATTAGGTTACACTTTTGCATTTGTTAGATAAAGTGCCTCTTACAATTGTGTCCTGCCCCCAAGAGATGTGCCATACACCAGGCCCCTATTCCCCTCCCTCCTCTCTCCACTTGTTCATTCCCCTACCCAGCCCCTTTGTATTAGATTGTCTGTTGCCTTCATATTAGAATAGAGTACATTGGATTCCTGCTTCTCCATTCTTGTGATGCTTTACTAAGAAGAATGTGTTCCACCTCCATTCAGGTTAATACAAAAGATGTAAAGTCTCCATCTTTTCTAATGGCTGAATAGTATTCCATGGCATACATATGCCATAGCTTGTTAATCCATTCCTGGGTTGGTGGGCGTTTAGGCTGTTTCTACATTTTGGTGATTGTAAATTGAGCTGTGATAAACAGTCTAGGGCAAATGTTCTTATGATAAAAGGATTTTTTTTTTCTTCTGGTTAGATGCCTAGTAATGGGATTGCAGGATCAAATGAGAGGCCTAATTGAGTTCTTTGTCCTCGATGAATTTTGTTCTCTCCATATTTCCTTCCAAAAAAGCTGATTTAGTTTGCAGTCCCACTAGCAGTGTAAAAGTGTTCCCTTATCTCCACGTCCATGCCAGCATCTGCAGCTTTGAGAGTTTGTGATGTGGACCATTCTCACTGGGATTAGGGGATCTCTCAGGGGAGTTTTGATTTTAATTTTTGTGATTAGGGATGATGAGCATTTTTTCATATGTTTGTTAGCCATTTGTATGTCTTCTTTAGAGAAGGTTCTATCCATCTCTCTTACCCAGTGATATATGGGATGGTTTGATCTTTTTTTGTTGATTAATTTGAGTTCTCTGTAGATCCTAATTATCAAGCGTTTGTCCGATTCATAATATGCAAATATCTTATCCCATTTTGAAGGTTGTTTCTTTGCTTTGGTCATTGTTTCCTTAGCTATATAGAAGCTTTTCAATTTAATTAAATCCCATTTATTTATTTTTGTTGTTGCAATTGCCACAGAAGTCTTCCTTGTAAAATGGTTCCCCAGGCCAATATCTTCAAGTGTTTTTTCAACACTTTCTTCAAGGATTTGTATTGTTTCATGCCTCAGATTTAAATCTTTTATCCATCTTAAATCAATTTTTATAAGTGGTGTGAGGTGCAGGTCTAGTTTCAGTCTTTTACATGTGGTTATCCAGTTCTTTCAACACCATTTATTGAATAAGGATTGTTTTCCCTGGAGTATGTTCCTATTTGATTTTTCAAAGATCAGGTGGCTATAAGATGTTAGTTTCATCTCATGGTTTTCTATTTGGTTCCAAAGATTAATGTCTCTATTTTTGTAGCAATACCATGCTATTTTGATCATCATGGCCTTGTAGTATAGGTGAAAGTCTGGTAGGGTGATACCCCCAGCTTTGTTTTTATTACTAAGAATTGCCTTGGCTATATGGGGTTTCTTCTGGTTCCACACAAAATGAAGAACTATTTTTTCCAAATCTTGAAAGTATGATGATGGTATTTTAAAGGGGCTTGCACTGAATCTGTAGATTGCTTTGGGTAGTATAGACATTTTTACAATGTTGATTCTTCCCACTCATGAATGTGGTATTTTCTTTCATTTGTTAATATCTTCTGCAATTTCTTTTCTTAGGGTTTCATAATTTTCTTCATAGAGGTCCTTCATGTCTTTTGTTATATATATTCCTAGGTATTTCTTTCTTTCTTTTTTTTTTTTTGAAACTACTGTAAAGAGAATTATGTCCTTGATTAGCTTCTTATCTTGGCTGTTGTCGGTATATACAAAGGCTACTGATTTGTGGACATTGATTTTATATCCTGAGACATTGCTTTATTTTTTGATCACTTCTAGGAGTCTGTGGCTTCTCTAAATGTAAGATCATATCAGCAGCAAAGAGTGAGAGTTTGATCTCCTCTGCTCCCATCTGGATGCCGTTTATTTCCTTCTTTTGCCTGATTATATTGTCTAGAACATCCAGCACTAGGTTGAAAAGTAGGGGTGATAGAGTACAACCTTGTCTGGTCCCAGTTCTAAGTGGAAAAACTTTCAGTTTTACTCCATTCAGTATAATGTTAGCTAAGGATTTGTCATAGATGGCTTCAATCATTTAAGAAATGTGCCAACTATGCCTATTCTTTTCAGAGTTCTAATTAGAAAAGGATACTAATTTTATCTAACGCTTTTTCTGCATTTAATGAGAAGATCATACGGTCTTTGTTTTTCTTCTGTTGATATGGTGAATTATGTTTATGGACTTGCATATGTTAAACCAGCTTTGCATCCCTAGAATGAAGCCTACTTGATCATGATGAATGATTTTTTTTAATGTGGAGTTGTAATCTATTGGCTAGGATTCTATTGGGAATTTTTGCATCTATATTCATTAGAAAAATTGATCTGAAATTCTTTTTAGTTGAGTCTTTTCCTGGTTTCAGTATCAGGGTGATATTTGCTACATAGAATGTGTTGGGGAAGATTCTTCTTTGTCAATTTTTTGGAATAGTTTCTGCAGTATGGGTATAAGCTCTTCTTTGAAAGTTTGATAGAATTTTGGTGTGAAGCCGTCTGGACCAGTGCATTATTTTGTTAGGAGATTTTTGTGTTGTTTATCTGATCTCAGTTCTTGAATTCAGTCTGCCCAAGAGATCTATTTCTTGTTGGTGAAGTCTAGGGAGAGGGTGTGATGCTATGTATTGATCCATTTCCTCCATATTGTCAAATTTCTGGGCATAGAGTTTCTTGTAGTACTTACAGATGATCTCTTATATCTCTGTGGCAGCTGTTGTTATTTCTCCTTTGTTGTTTCTGATTGAGGTTATTAGAGATTTTACTGTTCTGTTTCTAGCTAATCTGGTCAAAGGTTTATCATTTTTAAAATTTTTTTCAAAAACCCAACTATTTGTTTTGTTAATTTTCTGAATGATTCTTTTGTTTCCAATTTCATTTTATCTCTGAGTTAATTTTGGTTATTCCTTTTCTTCTGCTGCGTTTGGGATTAGATTCTTCTTCTTTTTTCCAATTCCATAAGCTGGATCATGATTTTTTTTTTTTTTTTTTTGAGACAGAGCTTCAAGCTGTCCCCCTGGGTAGAGTGCTGTGGCATCACAGCTCACAGCAACCTCCAATTCCTGGGCTTAAGTGAGTCTCCTGCCTTCGCCTCCCAAGTAGCTAGGACCACAGGCGCCTACCACAATGCCTGGCTATTTTTTGGTTGCAGCCATCATTGTTGTTTGGCGGGCCCAGGCTGGATTTGAACCCGCCACCTTAGGTGTGTGTGGCTGGCACCTTAGCCACTTGAGCCACAGGCACCAAGCCGGGATCATGATTTTGTTGATGTGCTTTCTTTCTGTTTCTCAAATGCAGGCATCTAATGTAATAAATTTCCCTCTCAAGACTGCTTTTGCTGTATCCCACAGGTTTTGGTATCTTGTGTCTTCATTGTTGTTATGTTGAGGAATTTAATGATTTCCTCTTTTATCTCTTCCTGGACCAAACTATCATTTGGCATAAGGTTATTTAATTTCTAAGTCTCTGTGTGGGGATGAACATTTTTGTTGGAGTTGAGATCCATCTTTTTGCTTTGTGGTCTGAGAAGATACAAGGTATAATTTCTATTCTTTTAATTTTGCTGAGGTTTGATTTATATCCTAGGATGTGGTAGATTTTGGAATATGTACCATGTGCTGATGAGAAAAATGTGTAATCTTAACTTTGGGATAGTGTGTTCTGTATATGTTTGTTAATCCCATTTGTTCTAGGGTCATATTTAAGTCCTTTGTATCTTTGTCTAGTTTCTGTGTAAAGGATCTGTCTAGTTCTGTTACTGTGGTATTAAAGTCCCTAGCTATTATGGTATTATTGGATATCATATTGCTGAGACACATCAAGGTTTGTTTCATAAATCTGGGAGCATTTAAGTTGGGTGCATAAATATTTAAAATTTAAATGTCTTCTTGTTGCATTGTTCCACTGACCAGTATAAAGCGTCCATCTTTGTCTTTCTTAGGTTTAGGTGTTTTAAATCCACTTGTATCTGAAAATAAGATTTCAACCCGCCCCCTTCTTCTGACTTCCATTAGCTTGAAATACTGATTTCTATCCCTTAACCCGGAGGCTTGATTTGTCTTTCAAGGCTAGGCATTTCTCCTGGATACAATTATGGATGGCTTGTGCTTTTTTATCCAATTCCAGCTGTGCCTCTTCAGAGGTGAATTCAATCCACTGACATTTATTGAGAAAATTGCTAAGTGTGGTGGAATTCTATTCATCTTATTTTGTGAAAGTCCGTTGTGTTGTGCAGTTTTATCCTTTGTGCCATTGTGGAAGCAAAGTTTTGACCTTTAGCTTCTGGATGTTTACTTTGCTAACGGTCCATTGTAATGGTTAGTGTTGAGAATAGGTCTAAGTATATCTCCTGTAGAGGTGGTCTTGTGGTGAATTTCCTCAGTGCTTGTATATATGCAAAAGATTTGATTTCTCTATCAATTTTGAAACTTAGTTTAGTAGGATCCAGAATTCTGGGTTGAAAATTGTGTTATTTTAGAATGTTGAAGTTGGATTATCATGCTCTTTTGTCTTGGAAGGTTTTAGTTGAAAAGTCTGCTATCATCCTAATGGCTCTGCCTCTAGCTGCTTGCAGAATGTTTTCTTTCATCTTGACTTTGGACAGATTTATTACAATGTGTCTTGGAGAGGCTCTGTTTGAGTTGAGATGACCCAGGGTTTGATATCCATCTGAATCAAGTGTGTCAGGGTCTTTAGTAAAACTTGGGACATTTTCATTTATGATAGTCTCCAATAGGGCTTCCATTCCTTTGTAATTTGTGTCTTCTCTTTTTCTTTTTAATTTAATTTAATTAGTTAATTTATTTATTTTGTAGAGATGGAATCTCATTTTATTGCCCTTGGTAGAGTGCTGTGGCATCACACTGCTCACGGCAACCTCCAACTCCTGGGCTTAGGTGATTCTCTTGCTTCAGCCTCCTAAGTAGCTGGGACTACAGGTGCCAACCAGAACGCCAGGCTATTTTTTTTGTTGCAGTTTGGCCAGGGTGGGTGTGAACCTGCCACCCTCAGTATATGGGGCTGGTGCCCTACTCACTGAGCCACAGGCACTGCCTTGTCTTCTCTTTATCTTAGTTAAATTGACTATGATTTTATTTATCTTTTCAAAGAACTAGATTTTAGTTTTACTGGTGACCCTGTTCAACTGTGGGAAATTCTACTATACTTTTTATTATTTCTTTTCATCTACTTCCCTTGGATTTACTTTGCTTTTTTCCTAGTTTCCTAAGGTGGAAACTTACATGAATGATTTTATATCTATCTTCTTTCTCAATATATGCATTCAGTGTTATAGATTTCCCTCTACCAGGGGTGTCAAACCTGTGGCCCATGGCATACATGCAGATTATGTGACGACTTTTTGACTTTTGGGGGGCAGATAAAACAAAAATTATACACAGAGCTTTTTTTTCCCCCCCTCAACAACTTTCATTAGTGTTTATGTGTTTAATGTGTGGTCCAAGAGCCTTTTACCCTTCTTCTTCCATGGGAGGCAGAGAAGAAAACAAGTTGGACACCACTTAGGCATTTATTTCACTGCATTCTTCATATTTTGATCAATTATGTTTTCATCTTCATTTAGTTCACAATATTTTTAAATTTCTTCTGATATTTCTTCCACCCATATGCCATTGAGAAGCATCTTGTTTAATCTTCGTTTGCTTTGATGTTGTTGGATGTCATAGCCTGTAGATATCAGTTATATCTAGATTTCAGTTGAAGCCTGTTGCGTTCAATGTTTATACTGATTTCCTGCTTGCTATATCTATTCATTTATAATACAGGGGTGTTGAAAACTCCAGCTAGAATATGGGATCATCTACTACTCTTTGTAGTTACATCAGTTTTTGCTTCACATGTTTTGGCCCTCTGCTGTTAGGCACATACATCCTAAGGTTGTTACATCATTGTGGAGTATTCACTGCTTCACCATTATGTAATGCCCTGATAACTTTCCTTCCTTTGAATTCTGCTCAGTCTAAAATTCACATAGATACTCCTGTTTTCTTTTGATTGGTGTGAGCATAGTGTATCTTTCCTCGTTTGCTTTTAAATCTGTATGTGACTCTGTACTTAAAGTGGGTTTCACATAGATAATAAACAGTTGGGTCTTGTTTTTTCACCCACTAATAATTTTTATCTTTTAGTTGGTGTGTTTAGGCCATTGATATTCAAAATTATTACTAATATATTACATTATAATATAATAATAGACCAATACTTGTCATATTTGTTACCATTTTCTATTTGTTATCCTTATTCTTGTTCTATTTTTTATACTTTATATGTTTCAATGTTTTAGACTCTTTTTGTGCATATCAGTTATAACTAATTTTTTTTACTACTTTTAATGGTTGTCCTAGAGTTTGCAAAAGTAATCCAAGCTCAATTTCAAACAACACTATGTCACTTCAAAGATTGTATGAGTACCTCACAATAACAAAATGATCTCCATTCTTCTCTAACATCTCTTATATCATTGTTTTCATTCATTTTCCTATTTATAAGGATACTTATGTATATGTGATGTATACACAAGTAAACATAATTGACTATGTTGTTACTATTATTACTTCAAACAAACTATTATCTGTTAGGTCAATTAAGAAAAAGAATAATATTCTTTCTTTGATTCTCTTTTTTTCTTTATGTAGATCTGAGTTTCTGACCAATATTATTTTCCTTCTCTTTAAAGAAATTTTAACATTATTTGTAAAGCAGAAATTGCCTACTGATGATAATTTCTCTAACTATTTGCCTGAGAAAATCTTTATTTTTCCTTGACTTATAAAAGATAATTACACAGTGTAAAAAATTTGAGCGTGGTGGTCTTTTTTCCTGTTGACATTTTAAATATTTGCTCTACTCTTTCTTGCTTACATAATTTGAGAAAAAGTCAGATATGATTCTTATCTTTACTTTTCTGTAGTGAAGATTTTTTTTCCCACTATAGCTTCTCCCAGAATTTTTTCTTTATCTTTGATTTTCTGTAGTTTGAAGTCATATCTGTAGACATAGGCTCTTTAGTCTTTATCCTGTTTGGGGAATCTCTGAACTTCCTGGGTTTGTGGTGTGGTGTCTGATATTAATTTGGGGGAAATTCTCTATTACTAATGCTTAAAATGTTTCTTCTGTTTTTTTTCTCTCTTCTCCCTGTGGTATTCCCATTTTGCTGTTATACCTTTAGAGTTGTTCCACAATTCTTAGATACTCTGTTCTAATTTTTTTTCTGTTTTAAATGTTTGCTTTAATATATCTCCAAACCTTCCATATCTCTGAAATTCTTTCCTCAGTTACATTTCATTCTTCCAATGAATCCACCAAAGGCATTCCTCCCCCATCCCCCTTACTGTGTTTCATTTTCATTCTTCTCTTCAAATTTCTCTCTCTCTTCTTGTATTGCCCATCTGTTCTTGCATACAACCTACTTTATCCATTAGAGCACTTAGTATATTAATTGTAGCTGCTTGAAATTCCTAGTCTGATAATTTCAGCACCCCTGCCATATGGGAGTCTAGGTCTTATGCTTGCTATCTCCTCCAACTGTTTTTTGCCTTTTAATTTTTCCTCGGTCGCTGGACAATGATGCACTGGATAGCAGACTTGCTGTAAACGGGTCTTTAGGAATGTCATAGTAAGAAGTGGGGGTGGGAAGCATTTGGAAGAAATAAGATTTGGCTTTGCTCTTTTAGTGAGCCTTTGAACTGTGGACTTCCTTTTTTTTATTTTTATTTTTTTTTTATTAAATCACAGTTGTGTACATTAATACTATCATGGGGTACAGTGTCTTGTTTCCATATACAATTTGAAATACCTTCATCCAATTGGCCAATATAGCCTTCATGTCATTGTCATAGTTGTTAAGACATTTATATTCCACATTTAGAAAGATTCACATGAACTGTGGACTTCCTAAGTGCTTCCCAGTTTTTTCTCCTCCCTTAAATGGGACAGGATGGCTAGAAGAGGCTGGAGTTTGGTATTTCCCTTTTCTTAGGTCACTTTGGCTCTAATAAAACTCCCACAGTTTACACTCTAGGAAAATAGTTTCTCTTGAGGGCAGACCTTAAGAAGAACAGAATGTTCTATTTCCTATTGCTCTGAATGGCCTTTTTCAGAGCATTGGCTCTTTTGCCCCTCTTCCTGCCAGGGGCACAAGGGATTTTTCTCCAGTATTTTCTGTGAGAATTTAGTTGAGCACCTGAAGGTAAAATTCACAAAAGTGTGAGGTTCCCTCTGTGCCTGGCTCTCCCTGGAGTCCTTTTTTTTCTTTCTTTTTTTTTTTTAAATTTTTTATTTAGAGATAGTGTCTTATTATGTTGCCCTCGGTAGAGCGCTGTGTCATCACAGCTCACAGCAACCTCAAATTCTTGGGCTTAGGCTATTCTTTTGCCTCAGCTTCCCGAGTAGCTGGGACTACAGCCACCTGCCACAGCACCTTGGCTATTTTTGGTTGCAGTTGTCATTGTTGTCTTACAGACCCCAGCTAGGCTCGAACTCACCACCTTCCATGTATGTGGCTAGCACCCAACTCACTTGAGCCTCAAATGCCAAGCCTCCCCCTGGAGTTTTTAATTCTACAACTTGTCCTTAGAGTTTCCAACCAAGGCACCAATGGTTTCAATGGCAGTTTCTGCATAGGGTTCTTGCTCTGGGGAATTGTGATTCTTTGCATTGGCCTGTCTCTCCCCAGTTGGGGGGGAGGGAGGATCCCACATTTTTCCTTGGATCTCACTTCTCTGAAAGATCTAAGCAGAGTTGTTGATTTGTCAGTTTGTTCAGCTTTTACTTGTTAAGACAAAAATGACTGTTTTCAAGCTCCTTACCAACCATACTGGAAGCTGGAATCTGCAATTTCTTTTTGGAATAATGAAAATGTTTTGGAATTAGAGAGGGATGATGGCAGAACAACTTTGTGAATATTTTGAAAACCACTGAATTGTATACTATTCAAAAGTGAATTTTATATAAAGTATGTCAATTATATCTTAATAAAAAAATTAGTTGGAAATCACAGTGATGTTCACAAGATTTATTCCTTATACCAAAAACAAACAAAATCTTAGGTAATGCTATTTTAAAGAAAAATAGCCCTGTAATAAGATACAGCTGTTTTAATTTTTAAAGACTATGTTCAAAAAAAGACCACAAAACAGTATAATGCTTCTAGGTGACAGGGGAGTTGTGTAATTCCATTAATTTCTTTGCTTCAGTCTGACATTTGGCTGGAATGAAACAGTCTTTACCCTTCACCCTCCTTGTTCTATCCTAGACAGGGTTCAAAATTTAGAAGTCGGGTAAATAGCAATCCTTGTTCTAAAACCCTATTCTCCAGCCTGGGAGCCAGAATACGGAGCCGTGTAAGGTTTAATACTCCAGCCTCCAAAGAACATTGGTAGAAATTCAAAGCCCCAGCCACTTATTGGGAAAATACTCTCAGAAGATGACTCAGGCATTGGCTGGAACACTAGAAAAATTAGGGTTTGTGTAAACGAAAAGGTCAGAGGAAACAGAGACATGCAGAACAGGAAAAACAGCTTCACAGTGATAATCTTGGGGGGAACAAATTTGTGTCTAAAAATGACTGTTTGTTTGTAACTGTTTCTAAACCATCCTGATTAGGAGTTTTCCTTAGACCTCAGAAGACAGCCTTGAAAAATACATATGTAATTTTAATCTTTCTGAGATTGCTTACAGTTGGAGAGGACCTGGAGTTATGAGTACATCCAGTAACAACAGGAAGATAGGAGAGGCAGAGGTTGGGGAATTCTAGCAGAGGCTTGTTTGATAGAAAGGTTTTCAGCCTACGCTGGGTAAAAACTCATTTTCATATTAAGACTCAGGAACCAGACTCCCTGGACTTAAATCCTTGTTCTGTCATTTACTGGGTGACATTGGGCAAGTCAGTTTTCTTATATGTGAAATGAGAAAAACAATACTTTATACACTTTGTGGTGCTATATACATAATACTATTATAAGAAATTGAAAAATGAATAACAATGAAAATAAACTGTTTGTATGTTATATTTTATATGTGTGTTCATATTCACACAATGTGCATCTGGGCATACACACTTAAATGCACGTGGTACTAGTAAAAGAATCAAATGAAAGGAATTTGGGAGATTTTATTAATTTGTCCCCACTAAGTCATGCATACATTCTTCCCAGCTCAGACACTTAAGTACAACATGTTGTTTGATAGATATGGAGATAAAGAACATATGTAGATTGTGAAAAAATTCAAGTTTTACTGAGAAACCACCTGAATTCCAGCATAATTGTTGATTGCTGAGAAAAACAGCCCTGATTATGATGAAACCTCTAGCAGACCCATAAATTCTGACTTGCAATGATGGCTCAAGGCCAGACACCCCTGTACCTCAGTCTTAACCTGCCTCTTTCCTCCACTTTTATTGTTTGTGAATATTTTCATTGTCAAAATAGCTAGATTATTTGGCTATCAAATTTTGAAATTATAGTACAATATATATTTCCCTGGGAAATTGTGGAAATAAAATAAATTACAATATAATAATCCATACTTTTTTTTGAGACAAAGTCTCACTTTGTCGCCCTCAGTAGAGTACCATGGCATCACAGCTCACAGCTACCTCAAACTCTAGGGTTCAAGCAGTTCTGCCTCAGCCTCCCAAGCAGCTGGGACTACAGGTGCTTACTAGAACACCCAGCTATTTTTAGAGATGCAGTCTTACTCTGGCTCAGGCTGGTCTTGAACTTAAGAGCTCAGGTGATTCACCCACTTGGGCCTCCTAGAGTGCTAGGATTACAAGTGTTAGCCACCATGCCTTATATTCACATTTTCTTAAAGAGGGATGAAAATATCCAGTTAACAGTAGAGAAATAAAATAAACATGAATAGTGTAATTCTATTTTTAAGCTGAATTTTCTAATTTAGAGGGAGATTATGAATACAAATAATGGCCACGTTCTATTCACTCCATCCTTTTCTGCAGCTAAAATTAGAAAGAAGGTGAACTGTACTGTCATTCTCTAAGGTTGCAACTTGTAGAGAGAAGTATTTTCTAAAACTCTATCCTAAGCACAGTTCAGTGATTAGTTCAGTAGTCAATTACTTTTCCTTTTCTTTGCTCATATGAATATTTCAATTTGAGCTTCAATTTCCTCTTTTCTGAGGTGTTAATAGGTACTCAAGTATCTATTAACTTGTAATATTACATATTACAAAATAATATTACAAATAATATTGACATAGTATTTGGCACATAGTAAGTTTAAAGATACTAGCTATAAACAATATATTCCAAATTCATATAAGTTACACTATAATTATGCTCCTTTTCTAAACTAATAATTTTTGCTCTTATGTTTAAGAGAACCCAATGGGGCCAAGAGTGGTGGCTCACATCTGTGATCCTAGCACTCTGGGAGGCTGAGGCAGGTGGGTCCCTTGAACACAGGAGTTCCAAATCAGCCTGAACAAGAGCAAGATCCCCATCTCTACTAAAACTAGAAAAGTAGCTCATCATCATGGAGGGCATCTGTAGTCCAAGTTACTCAGGAGGGTGAGGCAGGAGGATTACTGAGCCCAAGAGTTTAAAGTTGCTGTGAGCTACACTGAGGTCATGGTCCTCTAGCCGGGGCAACAGGGTAGGACACTGTCAAAAACAAACAAACAAACAAATGAAACACATTTGGCTTCATAGTTTATATTTATGTTTAATATGACCATTTATTTCTTCTTGAATTCCAATGCATTTGTTGCTAAAACTAGACTTTACTATAGCTGGTCAACATCTTTGCATAAAACAGAAGAATTTGATATTCAGCTCATTATTTATGATTAAGGAATCAGCAGCTTACACAGCTGAATGGTAATTCTAGAAATGGCCTTCCAAGCAAATGCACTGACAGAGAAGTACCTACATATTAAGACTATTCCCAAATAGCAATTTGTTTCCATAGGACCTAAGTAAAAATAGACAGAATTTCCAATTTGTTTCCAAGAACAGAAAAACATCAAGTAGTTAAGAATTTCAGGTTTGGGTAAGGAAAATGACATTAAATATTAAAAGTTGGTTTAAAATTTGTTTTTCTTTATTCAGTTAATAAGGGACATTCTTAAGCTATACTCTGATTCACATTACTGTTCAAATAAATATTGATATTTATTTGGCTTACAAGACTGATGATGCAAGTTTCTAAAACCTAAAATGTCATTTTTGTGTGGTTTAGGAGTGAAAATATTATAATAAAAGAGAAAATACCTTCTTAATAAAGATTAACTTAGGGGAAAGAGTCCAAAAAGACATCAAGATGTGAATTCTATATGATCATAAATAAGAAGGAAATTGTCCCAATTTCCTAACCAGGAAATTATTCTCTCATTTGTTTTAATATATTTTTTTAACTTCTAAGTACTTGGCACTGAGCTATATGCACCAGGGACAATAATGTTATAATTAACTGCCTTCAGGAAGCTGAGAATCTAGCAAGGGAAGGACACTGAGCCATCAGTAGTTGTAACACAAGGTAGAAAGCATTTCATTAGCAGGAAGATAGGAGGGGATGCTGTGAGACCATCATGGGAAGGAGGTCATGGGACAAGAAAAAGCTGAAGAGAGCGACAAAAGAGACTTCTCAGAAAAAGCAAAAACAATTTTAATTTTAATAAAGCATCTGCCCTTCTGAAATCAAACATATTGAATACTTTATGCAATACACTGAAAGTATGTCTTGTTCTTTAAAATATCATTTCTCAAAATGATTCTGAGGCTCACGCATGATTACAAGATACGTAGAATTCGGCATATTAACATGACATAATTATTCTGTACTCTATACAGTGAGTTATTAATAGGACGCCGTAAGTCACACAGATTACACAAGTTAACATGGGCTAAAGTGTCCTCGGTTTGGGGGTGTTTTTCCCTGCTAGCTGAAGTGAGCTTCCTTTTAACACTGTACTATACTTTGGTGTCAATAGCTCTGAAAGATAGACACTGAAAGTTAAAAATGAGTTACTATATTTGGCACTGCTGTATGGAAAAGACAGTGTGAGTTTCTATATACTATAAGCTGGAAAAGCTGGAAATGCCTTTTGAGTTACATGTTTATGCCAGAGAGTTGGACACTGATCAGTCTGTAAAGAATGGAAAAATCTCTTGACCACCAATTTAAATGAATATAATTCAACTGTTTGCAGCATACTAACTTACTTACTTTGAGACGCTTTGGTTGTCAGGTACTAAAATAGTTTTAAAATTAGAAAGCTGATTTCTCTCTTAAGTCTTGTGGGTGGCCCAATTCCCCATGATATTCACAGCTGACCAAACATTGATACATTTTTAATCTTAACTTAAATAATAATCAATTGGAGCCAAGTAAAAGGCAAATCCTATCTGAATGTCCTTTGGCTCCACATCCTGATCCTGAATGCTGCTTTTGCATACTGTCACCTCTGCAACAGTATGCTCAGATGTCTATCATAAAATGAGGATGGCCCAATCTATTGACAATCTAAACTAATAAGGACTGCCCAATCTAATGAGAGCATCAGGTGGCTAGTGCTTCTGAACCAGTTAGTAGCAATACTTTGAAGAAATTTCATTCCAATAAATATGGTATAAAAGTCTTTATAAGTTCACAAAAAGCACTTCAAGGATGTCTTGTCAAAACTATCACTACAAGATGCCAAAACGTGTACATTTTGTTCTGAGTGTAATTATGACACAAAAGCAGGATAAAGCAAGACAAGAAAACCCTGGTCTTTCTCAAATGATTTCAACCCCATTCCTTAGGAGAATGGGTAATAAAAGTCTGCTGTTAGGCTGTGCTTATTTTTAAACATCTGAGACCGTATTCTACAGCACTTTTAGATTTTTTCGTTGTCATCGCTGTTAATTTTTTTAAATGCAACTGGGCTTGCTTGCTTCAAAGAAGTCTTAGAAACATCTGTGTGCATGGTGGACATGGCTATTGTCTCATAGTCATCGTCCCGAGACCGGAAATCACAGAAGTTGAAGAAGAAATGCAGATCTCTCTGGAAGTTTTTGTTCAGAAATCCGTAAAATATGGGGTTGACACAGGTGGATATCATAGCTGTCAGGTGGCAGAGCAGGAATAACAGATTGTGGTTACATGTAGCAATGATCTGATGATTCCAATCAAATACGGTGTTGAAGATGGTAAGAGGGAGCCAGCAAACGGCAAAGGCTACCACGATGGACAGCAGCATGATGTTGATTCTTTTGGTCTCACTGGACCTGTACTTACTGTCTCTCATCCTGTCCATCATGTTGTTCCTCCTTTTTAAGCGTATATATATCTATGGAAGAAAAAAAAATGAGTTCGAATGAAACCACTCAATTAATGAGGAATTCTGCAGAAAGAAGGTAAAAATAGAAATTATAGGGGAAAGAAACTGTCTTACCTTGAAGTAGCAAATAAATATAAAACAGAGTGGACCAAAATACTGCAGCACCAAGAGCAGTGTGGTATAAGACAACCTGTGAGAGTCCGACGGGAATTTATCAAAGCACACGTACTTGTCCTTGAACGCATCAAGTGTCACGTTTTGGAATGGTTCGTCAGTCAATTCTTGGTAGATAAGGAAAGGCAGAGAAGAAGCCACAGCAAGAACCCAGATCACAGCAATACCTATGTAGGCATGTCTATTATTTGGTCGCCACCCTCGTGGGTTGATTATCAGTTGATGTCGTTCCACAGCAATGAGAACCAGAGAGAAAATGGACACAGTGATTGAAACACATTGCACAAAAGGATTCAACTTGCACATTGCCTCACCAAAGACCCAGTGGTCCATTAATGTGTAGACAAATGTGAAGGGGAGACACATGATGGCGACAAGCAGGTCTGAGAAGGAAAGGTTCACAATCAGGATGTTGGTAACATTTCTCATCTCCTTTTGTTTCAAGATGATTATGATCAAGGCCAGGTTTCCAGAGACACCAAGAATGATCACAGCTCCGTAAGCAAGAGCTAATGTAAATATCATGGCCAAGGGCAGATGACAATCATCAGTTTCAAAAGCCAAAAACTGGGAATTCTTCTCTGAAAAATTATAGTGGACTGAATGATTTTCGATCTGGGAAAATAATGTTGAATTCATTTTGATTGGTTTGGTTGTTACAGATTATTTTAGATAAATGAAAATTATGTTTCTTCACAGCAGGTCAACTGTTCAGGTTATTCTTATTCCCCATATTGGAATCCACTTAACCAAAATTATTCTCAGTTCTTCATTGCCTTGAACTGAACAATCTGTAAAGAGAAAATGACCAATTGCATTACGAATCTTATTGAGGGCAGTCAAAATGAATTCTGACTCAGAACTCTTTAAACTGAAAACACTGAAATAAATAAACAAAAGCTGATCTTGTAAATATCTTTTTAATAGCAGAAATGAGGCAAACATTCTAAATAAAGAAAAAATCTGTAAAATTTTTAATAGGACTTGCTTACGCATTAAGTTTTAGAAGAACATAGTAAGGAATACGTAAACCTCATGCCAAGTCTTATATAAACAGTACTATAAACACATTCCTAGGGTGGCACCTGTGGCTCAAGGAGTAGGGCGCTGGCCCCACATACCGGAGGTGGCGGGTTCAAACCTGGCCCCAGCCAAAAACTGAAAAAATAAAATAAAATAAACACATTCCTAAACATTGTAAGAATGTGAATGTATAATAAACCACTTAATGCACATATTAAAACATAAGAAAATGTATGAAAGAAACAAAGCAAAACAAAAACACCTAATTATTTCTTATACCTAATTCTTCCACGGAAATGGAACAATTAGTGTAGAGGTCAAGCTGTAGTAACGCTCCACCATACATTGGACTGTGTTCTAAGGCAGACATTCAGCACAAACACATTGAAAAGGAGATGACAATACAGCAAGACGTCAAAAATGTTTTCCCTATGTGGGACTGCTGGATGACCAGATGCTTAATCAAAAAAATACTTAGTGTGGAGGGATGGGATAGATGTCTTCTCACATTTTAATGGGCGGCATGTAGAATGAAAAGCACTGGGCTTAGACTACTACGTCTAACTATATGAACAAGTTAAAAGTAGGACCAAGGGGTACACATTATGTTTTTTTTTAATCACATTATTATGAGGAACAAAGTTTAATCAAGTGAAATGAACTGCCTGCAAATTTAGCAAGTGCTTAATCAAGAAAAGTCATAAGCACTATAAGAAAGACCACTTCTATGGAGTACTTACGCTGGGCAGAGGATTCTAACTTTAAGATACTTGATTCTATTAATGTGTCAGAGACTCTCAAAGGATTTCTAAGGTTTTATTCATGTAAATATCCTCCTTCCCCACAGGCCATACATATATATATGGATCTAGATTTTAGTTGTATCCAGAATACATGGATCTAGATTTTAGTTGTAATTTTGATTTTTCACAGAATTTTGTGTTATAAACATTTTTCTCTTGCTCATAAGACAAAATCACAGACAACAGACTTGTAGAGATTTAAAAAGTCCTTTTTAAAACATCTCTGGTTTCCCCTAGAATACTAAATAAATAGATGAGATTTCTTATGCTAATTTACAGGCCATTGTGCCTGAGTTAAGAGACTGTATTGCCTTAGCTTCTTTCTTTTATGAGAATAAAGAAAATTTGCGATGATGTACTTGCAGTACAAGCAAACTAATAGATATAATGAACCCCCAAATATGCTTGCCTTTTAAGTAATGCTTCTAATGAATCTTTCCTTTAGTGCGTTTGCTTTCTAAAACCTGAAATATTCTTTATTATAAAAATATGATTGGCCTGTAAAACTGAGGAGGAATAAAAATAAAGGTTGCTATCATAAAGTCAGAATAAAAGTACTAAGAATGGTAAAGGAACGATTTCACCTGTGAATGTGATCAGAAACATGGCACTCTCTTCCTCTATGCAATAACCTATGACTCCCTAATCCTATCGTGAAAATCTTACTTCTCTCAAGAATTCTAAAGGCGGAGAGAATGATCACTGATAGTCACTTACGGTTTGAGAACGAATCTTGAAGAAGCAGATAATAACCTGAAATTCTTTGGAAATCTAACTTTCTTAAGTATTTGAGAAAACTGTACATTGTACTTCACATTTAAGTTACTATGGAGATATTTAATGTTATTGACCAGTTGATGATGAGTTTTTCTTCACTACTGAAAGTAAAACTAGCACAGCAGGAAAGAGCATCCTCTTTACCCTATAGCTTCTCATGGTTCCCCATCACCAAGTACTACCAGGTGAAGGAAGATCTTGGTATGAGATAGATTACTGAGTGCATTTCCCAGCCTGACTCTCGAAGACCTTTATGTTATGCCTCCTTTCCACTCTTTGTTCCAACGACTCCAGAGTGAATATTCTATTCAGGGGAAGCCAGTCTGTTCACACTCTACCCAACACAGCCCTCTGCATCTCTACCCCTGCCAGTCCTCTTCCTGGGTGTTCCCTTTTCTCTCACCACCAATTGAAATTCTACTCATCTTTCAAGACACCATTTAGCCCTTTGAATTTGTGATTGGAGCCTCTCATTTTTAATATAATGTCTTTACAGGTGGACATTGTGTATACTTCATAATACCTTGAAGATATTAGATTTAGAATAAAAATGTGTTGACTGATATAGTAGATGCATGGTGAGAATTATCATAGTCCTTTTATGTTAAGTTAATTTATTTTTAATTTTTTTTTAGAGACAAAGTCTCACTTTATCACCCTTGTTAGAGTGCCATGGCATCACAGCTCACAGCAATCTCCAACTCCTGGACTTAGGAGATTCTTTTGCCTCAGCCTCCTACCTGGCACTGTAGGGACCAGACACAACGCCCGACTGTTTTTTTGTTGCTGTTTGGCTGGGGTCAGGTTTGAACCCACCACCCTTGGTATACGGGGCTGGCGCCCTACCCACTGAGCCACAGGTGCTGCCCCCAAAAGAAGTTAATTATAATTATCATTCTATTAGTTCAGGTATATAGTAGAAAATGTTATATTTTATGTAAAACAACAGGGAATTGTTCCTAAAAAGAACATTCATTCAACACGTAACAATTTACTTAACACTTACTTTGTGTTAGGCATGATTTTAGTGGAAAGAATGGGACCTTTTCACTGAGTTTCTAGTTCAAAGAAGGTTAAGAAAAAATAAATTAGTAAAAGATATAAAATGCTCATAGACAATAAGGGTTATGGAGAAAAAAAAAACACAGGGAAGAGGGACTGGGATTGTTGGGAGTTGTAGTTTATCAGAGGATGGTGAGGGGAGGCCTCACACTTCCTGGGAAGATGGCATGTGAGTCCAGATCCAAGAGTAGTGAGTAGGGAGGCGAGCAAGTATCTCATGGACACGTTCCATATGGAAAGAACAAATATAAAACCCTAAGGCTGGAGGGTATCTGGGGTGATAAACAGCAATGAGAAGTAGGATAACTAAGCAGGAGACTAATAGGAAATAGATTGGGAAGGCTTAAGAGAGGGACCACAGACTGTGCAGGGCCTTGTTCTAATGGGATGATCTTTGCTTTTCACTCTGAGAAAGATGGGGAGTTGATGTAGTCTTTTGTTTAAAAATTACTAGTCTAGTTGCTGTTTTCAACATCTCTAAAGGAAAGAGAAAAAGTAGGAAGATTCATTGGGAGGCTAGTGCAATAATCCTGGTGAAAGATACCAGGGGCACAGACCAAGGTGTTTGTCATGGAAAGAAAGAAAAATAGAAATTTCGTGTCCACTGAATGACTTTGGCAAAAATTGATACATATAGGAATCCTTGGACACACTTACTAAATTACTGCACTATGTGGGCTAGGAAGACAGCTTTCTGGCAGAGGAGTCTGGGTAAACATACCAAAACTCTACTCTGTTACCCTTGAGGAATGGCATTTTTTCTACTGAGTTAACTTAGCTACTCAGAAAATGCAAATTTTTTTATTTTTACCTCTTTGGAGTTTGCAAGTTGCTTTTACTACATGCACATTCAGTAGTCCTTCCAGTTGGGTAAAACAGTTTTGCACTGGACAAAATGTGTATTTTCAGTTTATCTTAGCATAATTTCAAGAAATAACTGTCAGAAAATAACAGTACTAAGAGTTTGTACATTTTATCTTTGCAAAAGAAAATCATTTGATACCTACTATTCACCCTGGTATTTGTAAAATAAACTATGCAACTACAGACACTATAAAAACTAAAAACTATTAAATCTTGTCATGTGCATTTACAGCCCAAACAGAGGCACATACTGCATTATTACCAGTTGGTAAATTAACCCCCTTGCAGAAGCAAATTTCCTTTTCCTCTTTTCCAATGAGAATGTTTGGCTTTTCCAAACTGTTTGCTGTTCTCAGTGCTGATGCTACCAAAAAATGTGGCTCTCTGGTCATAACCTGCTGCAGAGAAATTTTTACCAATATTCAAGATTGTTTGTTCACCTCCCTTGTTTTGGGAAAGCAATGTCAGCCTTGTCACATACAGCCTCAAAGTTACTGCTAGGTTATCTAAATGAGTTATATAATCCCCCGTTACTTCCCACGGGGGAGGGCATGTTCAACAGACAGCTGCCTTAGACAATGAGGAAAGACTAATAAAGCAGGAACCGCTGAGAAGCACTCGGTCTTTAGTCCTGGGTGGTGAGCCAGCCGGCTTTCGGCTTCTCTCTTGCTTCATCAGGGAACCAGGCCAGGGTCTCGGGACTGATGGCTATAGTTTTTCTGTTCCAGTCCTGACATAGACAAGCAGACTCCGCAAGTGTGCCACCCAAGTTACCTTTCTCATAGCATCCAGGTGGGCAAGACAGATCAGTGAATGCTTATCTCTATGCCCGCGTGAGTGTGTGTGTGTAAATCAAAACACACTCCCCTTTTTTTTCTTCCCCAGGGTTCCGCCTGTGCTGGAGGACTTACCAAATAATGAAATGGTAATTTCAGTCAAAATTCCTGCAGGCAAGCTTACCCACATACCTTTTTCATATTGTGTAAGTAGGCGAATTGCCCGAGACGTCCCCCATTTCCGTCCCCCACCACACACCCCTCTCATCAGGGAACATCTTTGCCCGTGGTAAAAGAATATGACAAAACACATCCAAAGCCACCCCAAACAAAGCCCAAACCCAAACTCAATTCTCTCTTCGTGGTCCAGCATCAGTCCTTAAATCATTCTCATCTCTCCAGTCTACTTGAGGGCTAAAGAGACCTTCCTAAGCCACCTCCACCTCCTGTCCCTCCCCAATCTCCAAACCCAGCCCTGCTCCATCACCACCGTTCCTTTGAGAGGAGCTGAAGAGTTCCTTTCATGATTAAAACTCGGAACGAGAAAGACACCGTGTCTACCGGGCTCAGCGACAGACCGGAGGGCCCAGCACAGGGAAGCGGGGTCGCTACACCCACACCCGCGGAAGCCCGAAGGCGGGGAGGCGAGCGGCGCCTGCGACTCCCGGGGGCCCCACGTGCCCGGGACCGGGCGACGGCGGCCCCCTAGTCAAACCCGACCTTCTCCGGCAGCCGGGTACTCCGTAAAAACTCCCGCGCGGCCGTCCCCAGCAGCGGCTCCAGCCAGCTCCAGAAAAATGCGAGAGATGAGCGAGGTGAGCGTGAGACGCACTAGGGCACCTTCCCGCACCCTGGGGCTTTTGCAGAGAATCAGAGGTGGGGAAAACTTGGGACCCCATCCAGAAGCGCCCCAGGAACAGGGTGTGGGGAGGCGGGAACCCTTGGACCACGCCGGCCCCTCGCCCGAGGCAGGCTCCGGAGCTGTCCCGCAATCTGGAGCCACCCGCGACCTACCCGCCTTGGGGACCGAAGCGGAGGGCTGAGTGTGCCCCCTCAGTTCCCAAGGCTGGTTTCGGGCGCTCGCACCCTCGTCCTCCCCCTTTCATCCGTCACCCCGTCAATGAGAAATTTCTCCGAAGTCTCTTAAAAGGCATAAACTTGAAACTTACCTTCTTTGGAATTCGTCTCTTTGCTCCTGTTTATACAGAGAGAGAAGCGAGGAAAGGGGCAGCAGGATCTGCGGGCGCTCCTGGGGCTCAAATCCTAAAGCCTGAGGCAGCCGAGAAGAGACGCCCCCTTAAAGCCGGATCCTCCCCAGCCCGGGTCACGTGACGGCACCCCGCCGGAGCGCCCGGGGCTCCCCCGCCCCCCGACAGCTCCGCACCTGTGGCAGAGGTGCCCGGGAATGCCGCAGGGCGCAGACACCTGAACCGCACGTGGGGAGACGCGCAAAGTCAGCCCTCCTCCCCTGGCAGCCCCGGACTCCGGGAGGGCCCGGCAATTTCCCACGGCTTTTAAACAGTCTGCGCCGCGAGCTTTTCTTTGTTTGCAGGTCGGTGCCATCTGGTGGCCGAAGTTGTTATATGCGACCGAAAAGCTTGCGTGCGTCAGCTGGACTGAGGAACCACGGGGGTGGTCATTGACGGGAATTGGAAACGTGGAATTCACAGCAGTCATGGCACTAATATGATTTTTGCTTTCTTTTGTGTAGCTCAAATATTTCTCAAGTCAGTGCCGAGAAATTGTTTCCCTCAGTTTATGAGTGAACGAAGGTGAACCTTGGAGGAGAGGAGAAAAAAATTCATGGAGTCAGATTTGTTCCCAGCGCCTGAGCGCTTTTAAAGTTTTTTTTTTTAATTAAATCATAGCTGTGTACATTAATGCAATTAGGGGGTACAATGTGCTGGTTTTATATATAATTTGAAATAACTTTCATGAAACTGGTTAACATAGCCTTCACCGTATTTTCTTATTAAGACATTTATATTCTACCCTTAGTACATTTAGCATATACCCTTGTAAAATGCATCGTAGTTGTGTTCCCACCAATTACCCTCCCTCCACCCAGCCTTCCTCCTCCCCTCCCCCTCCGCATCCTCCTTCATCTTGGGCTATAGTTGGGTTATAGCATTCATACGAAAGTGTGGGTGCTTATAAATTGGTTTCATAGTAGGGCTGTGTACATTGGATACTTTTTCTTCCATTCTCGAGATCCTTTGCTAAGAAGAATATGTTCCAGCTCCGTCCATGTGGTTTTTTTTTTAGGGAAGCACCATGGAGGCGCATTTCTCTGGTAATCAGAAAGAGTCAATGCAATCTCCTTGGTGCTTAAGCTACTGAATATTATGAAGAGAAGAATAGAAAGTACACAGAATGCACTGGGGGTGGCAGAACCATCATGCTACCAGATGATTCAGGCTGCTTACTGGCATAGTGTTTTACACGATTCTGTTCTAGTTTGAGAAGTCAAAATTGTGTACTCTCACAAATGACTTACTGGTGTAGGAAATGAGAATTTCTTCCAAATTAAAGTGTTAGTTAAAAAATAAAAAGACTTTCTAAAAAATACATAGGGTACTGCCTAGGATATGCACAAAGACTTCATTTAAAACAGTTCTCATCACTTGCTGTCTTTAAACTACTACTATAAACCAGACAATAAACAGGAACAGTGGTAGACACCTGCCGTCCCGCTACTAGAGAGGCTGAGTGCTGCTTGAGCCCAGTAGTTCCAGACCAAGTCAGGGTAGCACAGTGAGATCTCATCAAAAACAAAAAAAAACACCCCAAGATACATGGTAATTGCCTGAACCTTACACTTAAAAAAAAAAAAAAAGTTTTCTCTTTCTGATTATTAGGCTGAATAAAACATACTTAAAGCTCAAGACAAGATCATTTATTTAGATGGATACTGATCTACATAATCTCTCTGTATTTTTCTGGAAAAAATTCTAAAATGTGTCACTAGATGTATCTTTCTATAGTTGGAAAATGATTACAATCAAGAATTAAAATATGATAAGTAATAAATGTGCTGAGTGCATAACAATAGATATAAATATATACGTAAAAAGTCCACTAATGGTTAAACAGAATAAAATGACAGATCCTAATGAATAATGTGTGGGGGTAGATATAATTATGTATATATACATGTATTTTTTAAACCAACGTTGAAAGTTGAAAATGAGGCACAGTTAAGGAATTTCAATTGTTTTAAAGAGCGGTAATTAACACTCATTTAGGTTTCCACTCATCCTCTGTCTACTCACTTCCTAAGTCACATTCTGTTCTTAGAAGTTTTCCCTTATGGTTTTGATCATTGAATTGACTATTTTTAGATTGCTGCAAGAATGACAATTGAAATAACTTAATTCTCTACTAAGAATATGTTTTATGTAAATCATTTGTTATGTCAGCAAATGGCTTTGGACTTGATAATATAATTAAGACTCAGATACTTTCCTTTCAGTATTTTCCAAATGCTAATAAAGGCACATCTGCAAGGAGGCCTGTACTATTATGGCCATTATATTTTATCATTTTATTAAGCCAATTTTTATCAAGTATTCCCCCAAGGCAAATCAATAAAGCTGCATTATTGAATTATTAATATCAAATACCAATCTTCAAGGATCATTGGTCTCAAAGACTATTTTCTTTTTTTTTATTGTTGGGGATTCATTGAGGGTACAAGAAACCAGGTTACACTGATTGCACTGTTAGGTGAAGTCCCTCTTACAATCCCCACTCCCCTCCCCCTTCCTTCTCTCTGCTCTTCCTTTCCCTCACCCCTCCTTCCTTCTTTCTCTCTCTGTTCTCCCCTTCTCCCACCCCCAGAGTGTCATTAATTGTCCTCATATCAAAATTGAGTACATAAGATTCATGCTTCTCCCATTCTTGTAAGACTATTTTCTATGTCAAATTTTGTGACACAAAGTTTTGAAATGCTTTGCAGCAAAATAATGTAATTTTATACGAATATCATTTTCTTAGGACATTTGCCCTAGACTGTTTATTGCAGCTCAATTTACAAATGCCAAAATGTGGAAACAGCCTAAATGCCCACCAACCCAGGAATGGATTAACAAGCTGTGGTATATGTATACCATGGAATACTATTCAGCCATTAGAAAAGATGGAGACTTTACATCTTTTGTATTAACCTGGATGGAGGTGGAACACATTCTTTTTAGTAAAGCATCACAAAAATGGAGAAGCAAGAATCCAATGTACTCAATTCTAATAAGAAGGCAGTAGATTATCTAATACAAGGTAGGGGTTAGGGAAGTGGGAGTGGGGAAAGGGGAGGAAGGAGAGGGATGGGGGGTCAGGGTGTATGGTAAATCTCTTGGGCACGGGACACAATAAGAGGTACTTTAACAAATGCAATCAGCGTATCCTAATTCTTCATACCCTTGGTGAATCCCAAATAATGAAAAAGATCCTATTATAATGTGATCTTATGGAAGATAAGTAAAGCAATCTGAATTCCTCAGAAGATATGTGTTAAAGAGTTTTCTCATTTTCAAGATCATTTTTTCCTTATTCTTAAGTGAACAGTCGGTTGAATGCTTTCTTATTTGGGATTCAAACTACATAAAACCTCACCTTCACTAGGGAGAGAGAAATTTTTTGAATTCTCTATATTTCTTTAGTTTCATAGCAGACTGACCTATAAACCATGGAGAATTAAATTAATGGCCTATTCTCAGGTTCTCTTCTGCAACACTCTTTCTCTTAAACAGAGTCATTTACACTGAGGGATAGGCTCTTCCCATCAAATCTCTGTGAATCTTAGTTTTATAGTCTAAAAAATGGAACATTGGTATAGTCTAGCTGAGTCTTTAAATTCCCTGATTCGTTAATTGTCCAGATAAAAGTATGTCCCTATGCTCGCTACTGAAGTTTAAACACTGCAATTACTTTATTGGTGTCCCAATGAATTTCTGCTGCAAGGATTAAAGTTTCTTAAATGTGATGAGGCCCAAATACAGGTAAATTATCATAAATTTTCATTCAGAAGAATCTTGATAGGCATTAATACTACCTCTGAAAACTAAAATGTACATGATAGTCATAAGGAGGAAATTCCATTGGGGTAAGAACTTAGAATAATCAATTTACATTGATGAATCAGTTCATATTTTTCTATGAGTTGATTCTGGCAACTTTTTCCTTCTTTTTTTTTTTAATTTTTTTGAGAAAGAGCTGTCCCCCTGGGTAGAGTGCTGTGGCATAGCTCACAGCAACCTCCACCTCCTGAGCTCAAGCAAGTCTCCTGCCTCTGCCTCCCAAGTTGCTGGGACCACAGGCGCCCGCCACAATGCCTGGCTATTTTTTTTTCGGTTGCAGCTGTCATTGTTGTTTGGCGGGCCCGGGCTGGATTAGAACCCTCCACCTTAGGTGTACGTGGCTGGAGCCTTAGCCACTTGAGCCACAGGCTCCAAGCCAACTTTTTCCTTCTTTCTGTGACTTCTACTGTATTCTTTTTGATCTGTGATGCCCAAGAATGTAAAGTGCAACATTATTTTATGGGCTACCAAGAAAAAAAAAATGCTTTCAGTAAAACAATGGCATGCTAGCAATTTATAAATGAATCTCACAGCATTAAAGTATTTTTTTAAGTCTACATCTCAGAATCAATGAAATATAGTAGGTAAAGAGTTTTGACTAAATTTGTCAGTACAATCAGATAATTGATACAATCATTTTGTCCAATTGTCCTGAGAGACTTAACTAGCAGAAAGAAGTGACAATTAATTTAATTAAAATGTTAGTACACAAGTACACAAACAATTCAATTATCTCTCTACATACAGGATGCCAAATAGTATTTGTTGATTTGCTCTTGATTTAAAATGGAAATGCCCTTCAATAAAGTTCTTATTTGGTTACATAGGTTACATATTTCAGGGCATTAAAAACAAAACCCTGGGCTGGGCATGGTGGCTCACGCCTGTAATAGTAGCACTTGGGAGTCTGAGGCAGGTAGACTGCCTGAGTTCACTGGTTTGAGATCAGCCTGAGCAAGAGCCTGTCTCTAAAAATAGCTGGACACTGTGGTGGATGCCTATAGTCTCAGCTACGTGGGAGGCTGAAGCAATCTCTTGAACCCAAGAGTTTGAGGTTGCTTAGTTGAGCTAAGATGCCACAGCACTCTACCAAGGGTGACCAATTGAGACTTTATCTAAAAACAAACAAACAAACAAATAAACAAAAACCCTGTCAGAATAAGACTCTAGATAATTGGGATCTTAAAATTATTAAGTAAATATGCAAACATTTTTCTGCAGGACTCATATCATCAGATATCACTAGACCTTCAACAAAAGTATAATGTTATATTACAAAAATGTACCATCATGTGTTTATTACACAGAATCATGAATAGAGCTTTGCCATGGTCAATATTAGTGCTTTTAACAACCATTATTACTATTCTTTTCACATATGTTTTCGAAGAGACAAGGTTGGAAGACAAGAGTGACAGCAAGCGTGAAAGCCACCACTGGACCTTTCCTCATCTGTGACAAACATCTCCAACTGTTCACCTTGGCCTGACCCCTACTCCTCTCAGTCTCAGGCTTGATATTAGACACTTTCACAACACAGCTTTTCAGGTAGTCAGTATCAATAGATCAGATGTGGCTTAGGATACAAAGCTAAGTAAGATGGAATGATTTTTCCCCAAAGACAGGAGGAAGGCTTGGCACCACTAGCTCAGTGGTTAGGGCGTGGGCCACATACACTGGGGCTGGAGGGTTCACACTGGCCCAGGCCTGCTAAACAGCAATGACAACTACAACAACAACAAAAAATAGCCAGCATTGTGGTGGGCGCCTGTAGTCCCAGCTACTCAGGAAGCTAAGGCAAGAGAACTCTTAAGCATAAGCCCAAGAGTTTGAGGTTGCTGTGAGCTGTGACGCCACAGCACTCTGCCAAGGGCAACAGAGTGAGACTCTGTCTCAAAAAAAAAAAAAAAAAAAAGAGACAGGAGAAAGATTCCTTGTGTACACAGCAGAGGTGGTGTGAGTTGTACCCAGGCATCACTTTGCTATGCTAACCATCCTGTCTTCATTCCTTTGTTTAAGGTCTAGCCAGTGCTTTTCTTCCTTTGGATACAAATAAATCTAGGAGAAAAACAAATATCTGAGGATGGGCTATGGCACAAAACTACTTCTCTGAGCTCAGGAATTTGCTCAGCTACCACTCTCCACGAGCACAGTATGTAGGTAAAAACTCAACTGTGCAGATTACTGCAACTACAAAATCAAAACTTTAACCTCAAATAGTGTAAGAAATTCACTAGGACATGGGTAACTCCCAATTTCTCTGCTCTTAGAAGCTATTTTGAAATTTCACTGCTTTTTCTCAGCTCATACCCTCAGTCTCAGTGAACTCATTTTTGAGATGAGAAAAAACCATTATGTTTTTACTCCCCCAATTTCCTGGTCCTCGTTTTGGCAGTGGACCCTCCAAACCAGCTGTTTCAACTATGTACTTTGAGTCAACCTAAGCCCCTGAGTTTTCCCAGCCAAGCCATGAACACCGAGGGACAGAGACGAGCCATCCCACCTGCCCCACTGAGGTGCTGACCTGCTCCATCCGTAAGTATAAAATCCCTGAGTTGTATTCCACAAAGTGTGGGAAGGTTTGTCACACAACAATAAAATAACCAGCCCTTTTCTTACCTATGCTAAAATAAAAACTGAAACACAATTGCTCATCTCTTCCTCATAGTAACTTCCATACCTGAGTAACATCTTCTCCAGCTGTCTTTCTTTCCTGGCTAGTGTCTCCTAATGATGAATAAGGTACAATTTTGTTTTGTTTTGTTTTTTGGCTGGGGCTAGGTTTGAACCTGCCACCTCCAGTATATAGGGCTGACATCCTACTCCTTTGAGCCACAGGCGCTGCCCTGAATAAGGTACAATTACCATCCACTCCTTTGTCCCTCAATTACAGTCCTCCCAAAACTGCTTCTTCCCAGGACACCAATGACCAAAGCTAGTGCAGGCACATCCACTGTGATGACATCCCTCCTTTATGTCGCATTGCACTCTCTCGATCATCTCCTTTCCCTGTAATTGCTTTTTTTTTTCCTTTGACTTCACTAGTTCCACACCTCAGACTTTTCTTCACTGGATGTTCCTCAGCCATCTTCACCAAGATCTACTATCTTCATCTTCTTCTTACGTATTTTTCTCTCTAGGATCCTGTTGTATAAATGGGCCAAAGCTGGTCCCCTGACTGTTTACTTCTTCACAGCTATTAGCCCAAAGCCTGCCAGCACAACTAAAATCCTCACACATTGACTTGCTTTAAATATAGTCACAATAAACACATGTATTTTTGACTGTTGACAGCCTACCATTTTTATATGCCCTGTGATACTACCCAACATCTGCTAACCAGAGATAAAACAAGTCTGGTGGCTGTAGAAGGCACGGAACCACTGCTGTCCTTCTGAGCCTTCTGACCCAAGGGCTCCCCACCTTGCGTTGCGTGATATCACCTGGACAGTACCCTACTTTCCCTTTCTTACCCCTCCTCACTGCTGTCTCTGGAAGTTTTCTTGCTAGAAAAGACTACTCCCGTCATGCAATCCACGCAGGTGGCACCCACATAAACCTTGTGCATTTTGTGTCTTGTTTCTTCCCTGATCAACCCGAAAATTGCTAAGCTTCATAGGAATCCCGATCTCAATAGTCTCCTTTTTTCATTCTTAATCATACCACCTGCCACCAGTCTATCCTCATATGCGCATCAGCCCCAGTCTCTACTCAAACTGCAGATCCCTCTCGGGTTTTCTTGGCAGCTGTGCTTCTCTGCTCATGGCCTGATCTCAGCAGCAGCAGCAGCCTTTTTTTTTTTTTTTAATAGAGACAGAGTCTCACTTTATCACTCTTGGTAGAATGCTGTGACATCACAACTCATAGCAACCTCCAATTCCTGGGCTTAAGCGATTCTCTTGCCTCAGCCTCCCAAGTAGCTGGGACTACAGGCACCTGCCACGGTGCCTGGTTATTTTTTTTTGTTGTTGCAGTTTGGCGGGGGCTGGGTTTGAACCGGCCAGCCTCCCTGTATGGGGCTGGTATCCTACTCACTGAGCCACAGGCACCCTCCAGCATCATCCTTCTCTCTCAAGCCGGCACCTATGAATCGTCCCAAGTATTTCCCTCTCTCCCACTAGCAAATCCAGTTGGTCCCAGATCCCCACTGATGTTATCTCCTAAATGTCTCCCACATGTGCTCTTCCTCCTCCATCTAGCTCTACTTATTCCTCCGCTTAATGGTCTCTGTCACCAGCTGCCTTCACAACCATCCAATCCTATCATCCCCCAGCTAAAACTGTCTAGCTGCTTCCCATCCAGATCCCTAAGTGAAATGCCAACAGTGTCCTTTTTAATCAACATTTTCAGTGTAATCTACCTTACACACTCAGTCACACCGAGCTATTTGAACTTGCATGAATATCACACACTCTCTCACCTTCTCACTCTTGTCCCACTTCTCACTCCCCTTTTTCTCCATCTGCCTTTTAACTCTTCCCAGCCCTTCACATTTCAGTTCTTCTGTCCTCTCTCATATCTCTCCACTTCCTCAGCTCCTCTCACAGGCTGAGCCTGCATCTTTATTTCTGCCCCTACTGCACATACTAGGTTCATTTCTAACATGGAACTTACCCCATTGTATTGTCGTTTAGGTTGCTTTCACATCTTGGTGATTATAAATTGAGCTGCGATAAACAATCTAATACATATGTCCTTATGACAAAATGATTTTTTTTTTCTTCTGGGTAGATGCCTCGTAGTGGGATTGCAGAATCAAATGGGAGGTCTAACTTGAGTTCTTTGAGGATTCTGCACAGACACCTACTTTTTGAAAAGAATCAATCAAATATATGTAGTCAACACTAGCTGCAGAGAAGAGAATATGCCAGCAAAAATGAGAAACTTTATCAACTGTATTTCATTCCTTTTTTTTTAATATGAAGGGAAGACAATGTCTATGATGATCACATTTTTCTGAAGATCATAAAAGATTTTTTTTCTACACATAAGTCTATAATGCATGTTCACCAATGGCACAAAGTCATGGATATTCAGAGCTCAAAGAGGGCTCCAGGCCTGTGAGTCAAACATTTCATTTCAAAAGAACGTAAAGACTAAAATATCAAGTGCCTTGTCTAAAGCTACCATTAATTTGAGATAAAGCCTGGCTGTACACCAAGTGTTCAGATAGTGTCTATTATAAAAATATGTATGTGATGTGTGATCATATAACTGTATACATATATATCGCATATATATGTATATTTTTAACATAATAGAAATTTACTTGTGAAAAAGAATTATACATTCTCTCTGGAAATCAATCACTGCTTATGTTCAATGGTCTAATCATTAGGGCATCACAAGAAGTGTTGTTTAAGGAGCACAGTCTTTATCAGAAGTCAATGAACTGTTTATGGTGGTTTCCGAGGCTCTCAAAAGTTTGAGTTGTCTAGGAAAATGACTCTATGCACACAGTACTTTGAGTTAACTTAAAAAAATAGTTTTTGTTTCATAAAAAATTGCATGTATGTCACAATCAGTTAGTTCCTTGTTGTAAGTCCTAGATATGGATTTATATAACAACGCCTATCCCAGAAAAACCAATGCAGCAAAGAATATCATAAAAATATTTTTCATAACGCACAAAAATGGCCCTTCCCAACCCTTTTAAGTAGTAAGCACTTAAATTTACCATTCTAGAACAAGCAGATAAAGAATCATTACTTATACAAATACAATAAAAATGCTCAGAAAAAAACTGCATACAATAAAAAATACTATTTTCTCTAGTTTACTTACACCCACTGCTCTTGTGACAAATATATCAAAATGATGTATCAGTTGAAATTATTTTGAAGCACTTCAGTAACCATCCTCTACACATGTTAGTTGTTATTAAAATGCAGCAACTTTGACCATAGTCATGTTCCTCAGCAAAATGTTACCCCAGGCATTGTTCCCAGAGTGTTTTATTTCTCGGTTGTTTGTCTTAGCAGCCCCAAGTGATCTTTAACTTTCTCCTTTACAGATAGCTTTCTTTCATGACTGATAGCTAACCATGAAAACTGGGGGAATACAGAGTTTAATTGTGTAACATACATAAAATCCAACTTAATTTCCCAAATGAGCATTTTACAAATAGTGATTAGGAAAAATATGTAAAACAAAGGTGGACCTCACTGCTTCTGTTCCCAGAGGCAGTCCTACCCTCATTTGAATGTTACTACCTGAAGGGAAATATAAAATTACTATCATACATTCTACTGAGAGTGCCAGTGATCAGCCTTGAGTCCTTCCTGGGAAATGTAAAGATAAAATCACACTTCTTTTTGTCTCTTCCTCTTTTATGTAGAATATTGTTGAAATTTTCAAACCAACGCTTCCTTCAATATGAAGAATTCTTAATAATTTGTTCACTCTGTGTAACCTTAATCCTCTGTACTGTAATGTTCTGATCCCCAATTTTGACACGTGCACGTCCGTAGGTCCAGAAGGAAGGGAAAATGGGTGGCTTAATCAGAATCTTCATCTCATTTTCACCTTGGCCTTTTCTTTCAATATTCTGATAACAGTTGCTTCGTAAAGGTTCATATCATCAAGAGAAAAAAAATTATGGAAATGAAAAAATAAAATTCATTTTGCATTGTTAATATGAAAAAACCTGTAGTGTATCCTAGTTACAGATAATGACAATGGTATTCATTTGTTATAAAGACAATCCCTACATAAAGGGCGCATGTTATGACTCTGTGAGGGATGGAGGGGTATCTGGCAATGGGTATCATATTAACTCCATGGGCGGTGAGGTTAGGAAAGCCCACAGACTTTGTTTTCTTAAGATCATCCCTTCTCGACAATTCCATGAATCCCTCCCTTCTCTGCAGAGCCCCGTGGGCCTCCAGAGACTGCCCACTGTGCTGAGCTTGGGGGGAGAACATGCTAGTATTTCATAAATAAATCACAGAAGAATAAAATAGGAACTATATTCGAAGTATTTAACATTTCCTGGACTACTCTCTAGCTGATGAAATGGCACTCTATACAAATCCCCTGAGTATTAACTGCTAGCTAAAATTCAGCAGAAAGGAGGCACGAGAATTTTTCTCTGACTCCTGGGGTAGTAGCCAGTGATTGTCACCTCAGAGTTAGATTCATCGCCTCTTCAACTCACAGGGGGCCAATCCGAGGACTGCACTTCTCAGAGGACGGTGACTGTCACATCTCATGTCTCAGTTCTGGAGTGTACAATGAATACACCCTTCCCCGTGGCACAGCTATGTCCAGAAACATATGGGTCTCTCCCCAATCTACCTCTCCTCTCTCTCTCACACACCCCTAAAGTCCCTGCCAAGTAATGATTAGCTAAAAATAAGGCGAATCTGTGCGGTTCAGATTTGGAGACATTACGGATGGGAACGATCTTGTAGAGAAACAGGAGAGGTTTTTTCATCTTTTTTTTTGGGGGGGGGTGGAGGTTAATATTGCTTTTCCTCCTGCCCTGTGACAACTCTTTTCAGCCCCTCGTCTTCATTTCGTTATTGCCTATAGTTCTGAAAATCGCTGGTTTCATCTCAACCTCACCGCCCAGAGCCGCGCATCAGCCACTGCTCCTTAGGGTGGGAGGCAAACCCCCTCTCCTGCTCCACACGGTGCCCCCTGACTGAACCCGCAGGTCAACCTCCCCTCTGAGACTTCTTCCTTACTTCAAAAAGGTGCCAGAAGGAGCAGTGTTCTGTTTTGTTTCTATTTGGGGGCAGCACAGGGAGCCCTGAAGCTTTTTGTCAGGAATCCTAAGCTCTCAGAGACAAGCCCACCCCACACCCGTGTGCAACTCAGAGTGCGCTGCTGTCACAGGGCTGGGCAGGACCGGCTAAAAAAATGCCCAGCAAGTTAATCTGCTCAGCTGGAGCCAGAGGCCGGGGTGCAGAGAGTCACCCCGGGGCCCTGCGGCTTCTCCCGGGGGGGCCCCCGCAGGGGCGCGGAGGCTGACCAGCCCCTGGCCCCGGGCTCCGGGGAGGCTGGCGCAAAGCAGGCGCCCTGGAGCAGGGTCTCGGGGGTCCCCGGAGCAGTCACGTGCTCCGCGACGCCTCTAAATCCCCCGCGGCTCCCCGCCCCCCGCTCTCCGCCGCTGCCGCCGGTGCAGGAGCGACAGCGCGGCCGCGTCCCCCGAGCCGAGGGCCTGCAGCGCTGGGACGCCCCGAGGTACGCGCGCGGCCCCTCCCCGCGTCCTTCTGCGCCCGGCGGGCCTGCACCGGGGGCCGCGCACCCCCGTCCCGGGTCCTCGCGCTGTCTGGGCTCCCAGAGGGCGGGATGGGGAAGCCTAAGGAGGCGCGGCTGGGAAAATGGGGACTCGGGTGGCGGAACCGGCAGCTGTCTGCCGTGAAGGGACAGCGGGAAGGCACCGGGCTTCATTCTTTGGTGCGGCGCTGTCCCTCCAGTCCCCAACTCACCTGGGGTGGAGCAGGCGCGAACTGAAACCCGAAGGACAGTGTCCGGGACCGCACTGGAGCCCCGTCGGGAGAGGGAAGACAGGGGTGGACAGGGCGCTGCGGGCCGACGAGCGTCCGAAGCCGGGGACCTGCCGCCCGCGGGGGGCCGGGTCGGGGCTCGGCCCCAGCTGGTCTCTGACGAACCCGGGGCGCAGCCGACCCGAGACCCGGAGGCGGTTGCCCTCCTGGGTCTGTGTTCTTGTTCACAAGGTGGCCTCAAATGACAATTGCGCGCAATTACAGCCGTAGAACCCGAATTCCAGAAACCGACCTTCTTACTCTCAAGTTCACAGACCCTTAATTTATCTTATAAAGGAACTGAGGCATTGTGTTGGACCGAAGTCAGAAAGATTTTACTACTCAGACCGTGGAAACAGCCTAAGGCTCTTTTAGCAAAATTTTGCAGCCGGAATGCAATTTTAGATTCCAGATTTCTCAGGGGAAGAGAAACTCTAGGCTAGAATCTAGAAGGGAGGATGGTGCATGCGTGTGTGTTTGTCAGCTGAGCAGAACAAAGCTGTGTTTATTTTTCCAATTCAAATTTTAGCAGATTCTGGCTTTAAGAACAAATCGTGGGAATATTTGGGAACTTGGAATCTTGCCATTATTCCAGGATCATTATAATTGATAATTTAGCATTGTTAGAGAAAAGAATTACATGTATTTTACTCTTTTGTGTGACTGGCAATTGGTACCCTTTGTGAGAGAAAAACGCTGCACTTTTTCATAAGGCAAGAAATTATCCTAACCAAGAAACCTTGTTTAAGTATCAGTCTTTTAGTATCCTTTGAGTTCCCTGGGGTTCTCCCTGTTGCTAAAGACTATTTACTTTCTTAAAATACTTAGTCTATCCAGAAGATTTTATTTGTCTCTATGCATCAAATATATGTCAATTTAGAAGAAAATTCCAAGAACTCTTTACAAAGACATTGCTTTCTTAGTGTTGGCACAGTTTAATCAAGGACTTTTCTTACACTTTTTACTCGGGGGAATTAGGGTTCATTGTCTCAGCCTGGAAATTTGATGAGATATAACAAAATATAACTAAATGTACTTACTAGGTCCAAAAAAGGTTTCACACAGACCATACCAGATTTCTTGTCAAATAGTATTTCATTTTTCAAATATGCTTTCTTTGGCTATATTTCACAATTTCTATACTAATCTGAGATGAAGTCCACTTCACATGTCATTACTTTTATTACGTATGAAATACCTATGTTGCTTAAAATGGTACACAGTACAACATTCATAGTAACATTTGTTGAAAAGCAGAGAATTATTAAGTATCTCCATTTCCATTTTAGGTTTGCTTATTGTGTTTTTCAAGAAAAAGGAAGTGAAGGGGTAATTTTAAAGAAAGATATTTTTCAAGCTTCTTCTTTTTTTTTTTTTTTTCCATTTCAGAGTGTTTCTCTACCTTAAATTTTCAACTTGAAAACAGAAGACTTAATCTTATGGCACAAGATTCCCCCAATGTTTAAACTATTCCCCATCTACGAGGAGGAATTTTCAAAGAAACTGCTTACCATGGCCATTCCCTTTCTTGATTTGCAATATCCATTATTTAGGTGTGAGAAGAAACTATTCATTGGAGCACAGATTAACAGAATGCTCACTTTGTGTGGAGTCCCAAGTTAGGGGTGTGTGTGTGTGTGGTGGAGCGGGAGGGAGAGCAGGAAAGAGTTGAATACAATCACAGCAAAATGAAATGAATAAATGAATGTGGAGTGAAAATGCTGTGAGAGAGAAGAAAAAAGATAATGTACTAATTAATCTGTCAATCCTACATAATTATCCATTATATTCAGCAGCAGTGCAAGTGTCCACGTTGTAGTGAAACAGTGTATCATTGGCAGCCAGGAGAATGCATTTCATTCATTCATTCATTCTCCACTTACCACCTTTCATATCTCAGTCTACTGTTATTCACTGTATGATCTCAAATTAATCTCTCATAGATGATGCCTTTGATTGTACCTTATGTTTTGTCATCTTTATACCATGAAAGTGGAGCAGAGCACCTGGCATACTGTATTTTCCGTAAATCCTTGCTGAATGAATAAGGGAAGGAACAGCTAGTCTTTCATACCTATTTACTAATGAAAGGGGCCTGTCCTTTAAAATTATAGGTAAATTATCTGCTTTCTTAACACACTCAAATATTGTAGGGAATGAAAGAAATGTCCTCAGTTTTTCTTCTGTGTCCTATGAGTATTCAAGCATTTCCTTCATCTGCTTGCTAAGGAGATAGTGGTTTTCATAATTTAGTAAATTGATATTTTATGTGCATATGTTTAAAATAGAAAAGATTTAGAAACAAACAAAACAATCTGATGATGTACTTGTTTTCATTTAAATAAAAACATGTAAATAAGTTTTGCAATTTTGGTTTCATATTATGTGATAGATAGCTTTTATCAATGAAGATATCCAATTTAAAACTTCAAAGTACTACTCTCAGTATCTAGTTAGGTGTCTTTGTTTAATTTTAGAGCCACTTAAAGCTGCTCTACTTTCAGTGGGTCCCTACCTATGTAGGCTATGTAGGGTGTAGAGTGTAAACATACGTTTACACACACGTATACTCATACACTATCTTGAATTTGCTCATATTCGGGTGATTCATTTCTGTTATTTTGAGGCTGTAGAAATTAAACTGCTTTTCTGTAATGATTATTGATTATCCCCTATGCACAAAACACTTTATTAAGCATCATTGATCGATATCATGAAAATAATTAAGATTTTTCCTTTACCTCCCTTAGAGTCTAATGGAAGAATGAACACATGCATTGGAGAAAATCTGAATTTTAGACTCAAAGCTTCATTTTTTTTCACTACAAAATTAGGTTGCATTTCTTCTTTCTTCAAAATATTTTGGACAGAAATTTTACTCTAAATAGGTGTCATTCACAGTTACATAGCCTCAAAAAGCACAGAGCACCATTAGAGAACCTTGATAGTAGGAAAAAAGGCAACCGGTAACATCTGATCCACCACAAAATTAGGATAAAGGACTGATTCCAGAAAGTAAGTCAAAAGAACCAAGCAGGATTATAGTTACAAATAGCCTGCATACGTTATAGGTATAAATAGGATGAAGAACAAGCTAGATCCAGCCAGGGGGTCATCAGAGATCAGGAAATCAGGCAGAAACACCAGTCAGAGCTGCTTTGATTAAAGGCTCACTGTCCTGCCCAGGGGAGCTGCTGGGAGGCTCCTGACCAATAATATGATGACTAAGATGATTCAATAGGTTGTGTGAGTCACTTTTGGGCCGTTGTTCTTTTTCAGTTTTTCATTGTTGGTTAGGGTCTAAGATTGAATGGATATGATCCTGGGTTTTTGAATTAATAGCTGTTTAACAGGATTTAATTAACTGCCAGAAAGTAATTCAATCAACATAAATGTCCCTGGCTTATGCTTATTATCTTAGCAGCTGGGTCTCCCAGAGGCCAAGGAGGAAGGACCAGCGTGAGTGAGAGTGAGACCCCTGTCTCTACTAAAAAATGGAAAAACTAGCCAGGTGTTGTGGGCACCTGTAGTCCTAGCTACTCAGGAGACTGAGACAAGGGGATTGCTCAAACCCAAGAGTTTGAGGTTGCTGTGAGCTAGGCTGGGCAACAGAGTGAGTCTGTCTCAAAAAAAAAAAAAAAAAAAAAGGAAAGAAAGAAACTTGATTATAACTGATTCATTTATAATCAATGTATATACAAATAGGATTTCCTATTTAGAAATTTATTGGGCCAGGATCTGTAAGTCCCTCATATATTGAGGATAACATTTATTATTAATTTAAACATACATATATTTTGTAATTTTGAGTAAATTCAATTATAGGTCTGGAAATAAGTAGATAAATATATATTTAGATATAGGAAAAGTGCTTTTTTAGCTACATATATATCAAGACCTTTAGAACAATGTATATTGATCAGAATTAATTAAATATTGCTGTATTAAGTTTTCTGTAGGAAATTCTTGTTAAAAAAATGAAAGTGTTTACTTTTTCAAGGGGGAATAGGATTCTTTTGCCTCTTATTTCTATGTTATGGGCAATTTAGTGCTCCCTAACACAGTACCATCAAATATCTAATATGTAGAGATAAATAAGTAATAATATTGTGGTATGATATTAATTTCATTTGAAATGAAAAAAGTTTAGGTTTTTTTTTGGCCAGGGCTGGGTTTGAACCCACCACCTCGGCTATATGGAGCCGGTGCCCTACTCCTTGAGCCACAGGTGCCACCCTGAAATGAAAACATTTATTATGAGGAATTATACGGGTTATCCATAAAGTTCTTGTGCAATTTAAAATAGTTGGCTATTTTATGGACACCCTGTATTAGTATCACTTCTACATTTAACTTTAAGATGCAATGTTTTCCTTAAGCAATATAAATTCCTTAACTCTTTTTAACTGAAATTATATGTGATTTATTAATTATAAAATAAACAGGTGCATTTTGTCTTTTAAAAACACCAACAGCAGTGCTGATCACTCAGTTCTAGTCCAAATCCATGATAATCTAGCATATCTCAAAAGACTGACAATTGATCACAGAATGATTTCCTCATCCAGTATTGTGTCTATGTAATCAACACTACAGCTTGATAAACATTTGTTGAGTGCCTCATATATATACGTAGGTCCTGGCATAGAGTTCCCACCCTTGAGGAGATTAAATTTTGAATACTATGAACTAGATAATATTTAGCTTATGAAATTTTTGTTCCTATTTTAATTTTGTCATAAATATTTATGATGCAGTGAAGTTACTATGTTGTGTGTGTTATTCCATTGCTAATAAATAAGGTGGAAAGGTAGGCATTATAATTGCAATGAAAGCAGACTATGGACTTGTAGCATCAGACAACTATGAATAAACCATTATGGAAATCCTGAAGAAGAGCTCATACCCAGTTGAGTCAACCAGGGGACAAATCAGGACAGGTGACTTTTAAGTTAGGCCTAGTTTCAGGTAGGAATGAAAGGAATTTTTAAGGCAAGATTATGTGACTACACTATATACCAGGTACCTTGACTAGAAAATAGTATTAATGACCTCTTGTAAATTATGTCTCTTGATATTCTTATCTACATCTGCTTTTTCCTTTCTTTACATTATTTACCCCAGAAATTTAAAAAATAAGATCTGCTGCTTTAACCCAAATTAATACAATATAGAAGTTATAGAATTAAACTTAACTCTAACTGTTATTGGCTGACATAGCCACTGCACTTGGAACCAATTAAAAACTTCATCAACTTTCTTAGATGATTAAAAAGGTAATGGGAACAAATTGTAAAATTTACTTTTCCTCCGATAAAATATTCATGTAAATTTTTTTCACATTGCTCACAAATGTCTTTTTATTTCAAGCAGGACTACAATATGGATTTAGAGCTCAAGGAGTATTATAACAAGACCCTTGTTGCGGAGAATGACACCACTTCCACTCGGAATTCTGATTTCCCTGTCTGGGATGACTATAAGAGCAGTGTAGATGACCTGCAGTATTTTCTGATTGGGCTCTATACATTTGTAAGTCTTCTTGGCTTTATGGGGAATCTACTGATTTTAATGGCTCTCATGAAAAAGCGTAACCAGAAGACTACAGTAAACTTTCTCATAGGGAATCTGGCCTTTTCTGATATCTTGGTTGTGCTGTTCTGCTCACCGTTCACACTGACCTCCATCTTGCTGGATCAGTGGATGTTCGGGAAAGTCATGTGCCATGTTATGCCTTTCCTTCAATGTGTATCAGTTTTGGTTTCAACTTTAATTTTAATATCCATTGCCATTGTCAGGTACCATATGATAAAACATCCTATATCTAATAACTTAACAGCAAACCATGGCTACTTTCTCATAGCTACTGTCTGGACACTAGGTTTTGCAATTTGTTCTCCCCTCCCAGTGTTTCACAGTCTCGTGGAACTTCAGGAAACGTTTGGCTCAGCGTTGCTGAGCAGCAGATATTTATGTGTTGAATCATGGCCGTCTGATTCATACAGAATTGCCTTTACTATCTCTTTATTGCTGGTTCAGTATATTCTGCCCTTAATTTGTCTAACTGTAAGTCATACGAGTGTCTGCAGGAGTGTAAGCTGTGGGTTGTCCAACAAAGAAAATAGGCTGGAAGAAAATGAGATGATCAACTTAACTCTCCATCCATCCAAAAAGAGTGGACCTCAGGTGAAACTCGCCAGCCGCCATAAATGGAGTTACTCATTCATCAGAAAGCACAGAAGACGATACAGCAAGAAGACGGCCTGTGTGCTGCCTGCCCCAGCCAGATCGTCTCACCAGAACCACGTGAGATCCCTTCCAGAAAACCTCCGCTCTGGGAGAAGCCAGCTCTCTTCATCCAGTAAGTTCATACCAGGAGTCCCCACTTGCTTTGAGATGAAACCAGAAGAAAACTCAGATGCTCACGAAATGAGAGTAAAACGTTCTGTCAAGAGAATAAAAAAGAGATCTCGAAGTGTTTTCTACAGGCTGACTGTACTGATACTAGTGTTTGCTGTGAGCTGGATGCCCCTGCACCTTTTCCACGTGGTAACTGACTTTAATGACAACCTTATTTCCAACAGGCATTTCAAGTTGGTGTATTGCATTTGTCATTTGTTAGGCATGATGTCCTGTTGTCTCAATCCAATTCTGTATGGATTTCTTAATAATGGCATTAAAGCTGACTTAATGTCCCTTATACACTGTCTTCATATGTCATAGAGCTGTTTACTAAGGAAAGAACTAATGTTGAAGTCGTCTAAGATATATTCTTTTTTCTTTTCTAAGATATATTCATGATGACTATGTCTGTATGATAAATAGAAATTTTGTTAATATATGGAATTAATTTATGTCAAACAGTTCAGGATTTGAATGTCAGTTTATAATAGATGAAAGATAATTTTAATAACACTGTTAATTTATTTAGTTGTACAAAGTCAGTGTCAATCCAATCTGTAATTTTATCTGGAAAGTAGTATTATGCTGTATTTCATGTTGTCTTATAAAAAATGAATTGTATTTTTTGCTGAAAATAAAAACTATATTTAACCAACTTGGTACTTTTGTCCAGAAATATAATTAAAAAAAATACTTTCTTTGGGAATATTTAACTTCAAATTTAGGAAATTTCTATTACCTACTTGTCTTCACTTCTTCTCCACAGGCTTATTAACATTTCTGTTTTGAAAATAGTATGTCCAGAAAATCATAACTAAAATGACAGAGGCCAGCCCAAGTTATGATAAGAACTTAACATTAAGTACAATTTTGGGATTCATACAAGAAAATGCCTATTTACTATTATTCAGAATTTGTCAACTGTCCACTTAATTTCACTCTCCTGGCAATACACAATTAAGTTACCAAATAAGAATTGATTTTAAATCATTTCTAGACTTAGACTAGACTTATACATGTACTACGACATTAAACTGTAAGTTAGACAGTGCCTACAGAAGTACAAGCTGCCTGTTATCCAACAAAGAATACAGACTGGAAGGAAGGAAGATGGTCAAGTTACCTCTTCTTAATCTATCCCAGAAGAGTGGGCCCCATATATGGAGTTATTAACACTACCTAATAAAGGTAGTTTTCATATACACTTTTTTATTTTATTCAAAATGTGAAATGTAGGCTCAGTGCCCATAGCACAGTGATTATGGTGCCAGCCACATACAATGAGGCTGGCGGGTTCAAACCCAGCCTGGGCCAGCTAAACAATGACAACTGCAACAAAATAAACAGCTGGACATTGTGGCAGGCACCTGTAGTCCCAGCTACTTGGGAGGCTGAGGCAAGAGAATCACTTAAACCCAAGAGTTTGAGGTTGCTGTGAGTTGTGACTCCACGGCACACTACCGGGGCGACAGCTTGAGACTCTGTCTCAAAAAAAAAAAAAAGTGAAACTTCAATAGCATCTGTATTTCCAGTTATAAAATAATTTGAAAGAATATCTAAAATGTGCACAATAATAAGGTTATTTTTGGCCACAATATAGAATGATTATTATATTGTGTGCTATCTCCATACTGAAGTCTTATCATTCTCAACTATTGGAATGTTTTATTTGTTTGTTTTAACCAGATTTTTAAAGAACTAAAAGTCCCTGAAAAAAAAATTGAGCATTTTCATGTAAGGCTCAGTTGTGCAAAGTATAATTCCTATAACTGAATTACACGTTCCTCCTAATTGATTCTGTTCATAAAAAGGGAAAACAACAAAACAAACAAAAAGCTTTTAAGTTTGCAAGTATTTAATCTGGTAAGTATTTGATCAATTTAAAGTCCAAAATTTTATAGAGGTTTTCTTTCTGCCCCTCCTACTCACTGGAAGTTGGTATGACCTCATGCCTTAAGGCAAATATGCCCCCTGCTGGCGCCTGCTGAATTCCGGTAGAAAATCAATAATCTTGCCTGGTCTCCTTGTTACATCATCCTCTGCCTCTGCTGTATAATATATGGTCTGTTCTCAACAAGGTTAAGACCTGAGAGTCCAGCCCAGAATCCCCCAACTAACAATAGGACTTAACATTCTCAATGACTTAAACTCTCATTGACTGGGTCTCAGCCACATCTTCCATTTTGTTCCAAGTTTAGGATGTTACTCTGTGGAGTGATCGTACCCCTTGCAAAGTCTAAGAACTATTGGGGAACTTCCACTTATTACTGCTGGAACTTACAAAACTACCCTACTCATAGGTCACAAAGACTGGAGACAGGCAGCTTGGGCTTACTCAAGGCTTCTCTCTGCCCACACACTATCTACTTTGTTGTGTCTACCTTATGTTGATATCATAGCACTCTGTTTTTCAGTCCTTTATTTTTCTTATTTTTGATTTATTTACTTATTTAAAGACAGGGTCTCACTTTGTTGCCCAGGGTAGAGGGCAGTGGTACAATCATAACTCACTGCAGCTTCCAACTCCTGGGCTAAAGTGATCCCAAGTAGGTGGGACTACAAATGTTGACCACCATGCCCAGCTAATTTTTAAAATATTTTTCATAGAGACAGGTTCTCACCATGTTTCCCAGGCTCATCTCAAACTCCTGATCTCAGTGATCCTCCAGTCTTGGCCTCCCAAAGTTCTGGAACTACAGACATGAGTCACTGTGCTCAGCCTCATTTTTTTTTTTTTCAGACTTTCAGATATAAATCTGGTCAAAAGTCCCCTCAGCTTTTAGTTCCCCTCTACTGGGTGCTATATGAGCAAAGCAAATTGTTATAATAGATTGGGAAAAAAAATAAAACTTGGTTCTCTTTTGCTTTTCTCTTCTTTCCCCTCTTTTCCTTCTATGGGCTTCTAACGGCTTCTCCTTCTCCCCTTTGTGTGCACTGTGGCTTATAGGAAACCATGTTCAGAATGTCAAGGTTTGCTTTTGGAAGGGAAACTTTTATGATTGCAACCTTTTTCCTCTTTCCCTTCCTCGTCTCACTCTCCACAAAATAAAAATTAAGAAAAAAGATGTGTAAGCTCAACATGGACCTTTCATTCAAAAGCAATAAGGCATTTGCACTTTCACTGGGGCCAATTTCAAAGTTCAATGTTAGTAGTTGGAGGGGGAAAGAGGGCAAAAATAAATACATCAGGAGGTATTTTCAAATGCACATTAACTGTTAAACTTCACAGATTTTATGGTAGATGATAGACGAATCTAGTTAACCTGGATAAACTAATTTGGGGCTCTTAAACTATTGAACTTCAAGAAAGCAATTCATCTTCCCTAACCAGAAATGGCCTGAATATTCTTAATAATTGAAAGTTGAAAAGTTTGAAGGGCTTGATGGATAGAAGTCATGAAGATTGGGATTATTGGTTTTGTAAGATTATTATGAATCATAATTTCCTCCATGGATACTTGCTTAGAGACTTAAACAATTTATGTTCATTCAACTCTCCACTGCTCAAGGGCTGATTATCCAACTTTTTTGGGTATTCTTTCCTGGTGCCTGACTTGATTACTTGTTCAATAACACCTTCAGAAAAGCATGGCCAGGGGAAATAATGGAGATGAAATTATAAACAGTCAACCTCATTACTTTTTCACAATTATTTAAAAATATTTAATTCAGGAAGAGATGTTAAATTGAGTTTTAGTGGTAATGTAAGTCATTCTGCTAGCTATGTTGCCCATTACTGTGAATAATAAAACATTAGATGGAAAAAAGAGAAAGTTTAGGAAAGCACAAAGAACAACTAAAATAATAATGAGGAAAAAATGTGTATGATGATTATTTTAGTCAACAGTTATGTATTGCATATTTACTGTGTACCAGGGGCCTGGGATATATTAGCGAACAAAAGCCAACAATATCCTCCTCTTTTGGCATTTGCTTTGTGGGAACTGTGGAGTCAGTGGCAAAAGGTGCATGAGCAATAATCAATAAGAAATAACATTAAAAATAAATTGCATAATAATAATATTGTGTATAGATACATGTCTTGTTTCCTAAGGATAGTATTAAAAAGTACCACAAGCTGGGTGACTTAAAACAACAAAATTTATCATTCTAGAGGCCAGAAGTCTAAAGCCTGTAGGGAAGTCCTTCCTTGCCTGCTCCCAACCTCTGTGGTTAACCGACAGGAATTGGTGTCCCTTGCAGCTGCTTAACTCTAATTATGTGCTTTCATTGTCACATGAGGTTGTCCTTGTGCCTCTGTGTTCAAATGTCCATCTTCTTATAAAGACTCCAGTGACACTGGATTGCCCACCCCCACACACATACTCCAGTAGGATCTTGTCATAATTAACCTAATTACCTCTGCCATGACCCTATTTTCAAATAAGGTCACATTCTGAGTTACTGGGCATTAAGATTTCAATATTTTCTTGGGGGGGAGGGGACATAATTCAGCACAGAATAGTATAGCAATGATTGTTAATAACAACTAGAGCTTTAAAATAATACACAGTAGGGTCAGAAGGGGTGTGCCGATGGCAGGATGGGGAGAAGAGAGAGATGTAATTTGAAATGTGATGGCTCCATAGCTCTCAACTTTTGTGCAAAGACTTGAGAGAGGTGAGGAAGGTAGCTGTGTGACTACCAGGGAAGAGAGAATTCGAGCAGAAGGTACAATTTAAAGACTTTGACGGGACACTTTGAGTGTTAGAAGAAGAAGAAGGACATCATCGTGGCAGAAGTACATTCAACAGATGGAAATGAAATAAGAAGCTGAATCAGAAACACAGTTCCTTGTAGGGATTTGTAAAGGTGCTGAATTTCACTCTTAGTAAATGGGGAGGCCTTGTGGATATCGACCAAAGATAGAATATACTCCATCCTTTACACTACAGGGATCATTCTAGTTATTAGAATAGACTGTGTTCCTTTCTGTCTTATGACATTAGCGATCATGGATGCTTAATAATGCACTGAGGTCACCTTCCAGTACCCTCCTTGGCCATCTGGGGACCATGATGATATTCAGCAATGAGGGATGTAGCACTTTTTCTATGATGAGTTCACTAACTTGTCTGACCACATATGTGGGAGTGTGTGTGTGTATATTCACTGGTGGTTGAAAACGATGATATCTTAGTTCCCTTTTTCCCCATTTATTAGGTTAAAAACATTAATGAAAATATAATCTCCTTTATCTAGTCGGTTGACCAATGGTACAGTTCTTTTAAGAAAGATAGGATGAAGCTTTGCTATTATCTCTTTATTTGCTGCTTGTCAGAAAGTGATCAACTCATGGATGTAAACACATGTGATGGCTTTTCTTTCATTGTCTTTATCATCATTATTGAGGAAACTCAAGTAGTTCCATCTTTGGCCTGTGGCAACCCCTTCAAGTTGTTTCTAGGCCATTTTTTTTATTCAGTATTTATAAGTATTATCCATGGGAGGATCAGGTCCAATAGAAGTTACTCAATCATAATAAGGGAAGAACTCCACTGTGTACATTCTAAATCATAAATGATGAGAAAATTTGAAAGAATGAAGGTTTCTAAACCATGGAATTTTAAGTGTCTCTCTCTTTCTCTCAGTGGGTCTACTGAAGGAGTTGAATGTTAAGAGCTAGCCAGTACAACATTAAACCTAGATCATCTTGAACACTTTTAATGATTTCATTGTACTCCATATAATTTGTTTATAAATCAAGCCAATGCAACTGACACAGTACAATGTAAATTAAATACATTCTCAAAAGATTTAAGAGCAAGAACATTTTAGTAATGGATATTCAGGAAATAACTTCTTCAGGTGGTATGATGGCCTGAGCCTTACACTACTTTCAATTTCACCATGGAAGCATTTTTGATGACAGTGAAGAAAGGATGGTAGAATACTAAAATTACACTCTTAAACAACTCTTTTTTTTTTTAAAAGCATTTTTTCCTTCCTCACTTTATTTATTTATTTATTTGCTGCAGTTTGTCCGGGGCCAGGTTCGAACCTGTCACCCTTGGTATATGGGGCCAGCACCCTACTCATTGAATCACAGGTACCACCCTAAAGTTACACTCTTGTACATTATCCATGAAAATTGTTTTCTAGAATTACATTCTAAACACAAGTCTATAATCTCTTATTGTTTTTTACCAACCTGATCTGATCAAAACACACATGAGGCCAATTATGGTCTTTATTTATCCCACTTAGCACTTTACTCATGCAGTTTCTGTCAAAATATTAATATTTATGATTAGATTTATGATCCTGTAATCATAAATATGGTCTAATGCCCTACATCATACTGGGAGAATAATATATGGCATGGGATAGCCATATAAAGATAAATTAATATTTGTCTTAACACATCTGTCCTCAGAGTTTTAGATAAAGGCTGTGTGTATGCATCAGTATCACCAATAACAGAAGTTTATTGTTTGCCCAGCACACTGAAGACTCTTCTCGAGAATGACCTTGTTTGCATCCCCGTCTTCAAGGACTGTGCTATTTGGCACTGCTCTGGCCCAGGGTTTCCTTAGTACGTTCCGCAGACTTTTGGAAAGCTCACGCAGTGTTCTGGACCACTGAAATCACTAAAAGCACTAAGAGGTGCCGTTTGTTTACAAGACTATTGAAGCAATATTTATTGTTTAACTTCTCCTTTTACAGAAAGTTTTAACTTTCTCCTTTTAAAGAGAGTTTCCATGAGCACATTGAGCCAATGCTGGGGTGATTAGCATAGGCCAGAGAGCCAGAGAGCTGGCTGGTGACGCAGTAACTCAGTTGCTAAAGCACTTAGCGGAACTCTGTAAACAACAGTGGTACTTTAGGCCATTATGAAGTTGGTAATTATTTTAATACTTAGTTGTAGGTTGTTTAACATGTACCACTATTTCACAGGGAGCGTAGGGATCACTGTCTGAAACTGCAAGTTAATGAAGAGGATGAACATAGGGAACAATCAGCAAATTGGTCTCATGATGCTATTTGACAGCTTTAGAAATTGCATATCTCATTTAAAAATTTATGTAGTTTATCAAAGTATCTCTATATCTAGTAAAAAACAGTATTTAAATGAGAAAAAGATTCAGGGTAATTAGTGTTTGATTTATTGGGAATAAATATTATCTAAATCCACAATAAACTTTAGAGAAAAGAGCTTTATAAATAGCAGCTTACACTTCTAAATATTTAATCATTTAGAATTAAAATGTAAAAATAGTTTTTTTAAGTTGAATTTATGAAGTGCAACATGAAACACTTTCAAATATTAGGTTGCAAAAGCAAGTTTTATGTTTGGGGGGAGTTTATCACAGACTTTATAAACATTTAATTGCATCTAAACCTATAGTTTAGAATGCTTATTGCATCAAAATGATAATTCTTATTTGTGAATTTATGGAATGACTCCAAGTTATTCTAAACTAAGATAAGTATCTTGCGTAAAGGCAATAAATAAAATAAAAATATCTCTAAACATATAGTGAATATTGTTAAACATCTTTTAAAGTAAGATCTCACTTTTCTTCAAATTACAAAAGAAAGACTATAAAGCAGCAGCTTGGGGAGTCTCCCAGGTAAGTTGCACAGATACCTTTGCTGTGTATATGTGCATCGTTCTGAGCTAAGAGTTCGGATGGCAGTTCAGGAGATAGGAAAAAGGTAGGCAAAAGATTCCACTGGAGTTTTGGGCTAAGTTACTGACTTAGGCTTCCCATAATCAGTACTCAACCAATTTGAAGTCCCCAATTTGTTTGTTTCACCTCCCTTGTCTTATAAAATTATCTAAGCATCTTCCAATGCATTTTCTCTATCATTTCCTTTTTTTCCTGCTGTGTATCATTACTAAAACTCTGAGAAATTATCCCCATCTTTACTTTAATGATATTATTTATTTATTTATTTTTGAGACAAAGCCTCAAGCTGTCCCCCTGGGTAGAGTGCCATGGCATCACAGGTTACAGCAACCTCCAACTCCTGGGCTCAAGCGAGTCTCCTGTCTCAACCTCCCAAGTAGCTGGGACCACAGGCACCTGCCACAATGCCGGGCTATTTTTTGGTTGCAGCCATCATTGTTTGGTTGGCCCTGGCTGGATTTGAACCTGCCACCTTAAGTGTATGTGGCTGGCGCCTTAGCCACTTGAGCCACAGGCACCGAGCCTAATGATATTTTTTAAAAGATGATGGGATTCTTATCAGAAAGAATGTCCTTTATCAACTTAAAAGAACATGGTAATGGAAAGATTTGTCTTTTGCTTGAACCTAACTCTGTTTTCATAAGTGGTCTCTATCAGAAATATTGACACTTTTCACATCACCATATTGGTCCTCTTAGAGTTCAGGCAGCAGACACCTGAATTTGGATTCTTCTTTTGATTCCCAAGTTCTTTAAGGCTCTACTCTCCAACTCCCAGGCTGTGGACTGGTGCTAATTCAAGGTCTGTTAGGAACTGGGCCACACAGCAGGAGGTGAGTGGTGGGCAAGCAAGGTAACCTTCATTTGTATCTATAGCTGCTCCCAATCACTTGCATAATTGCCTGAGCTCTGCCTCCTGTCAGATAAACAGGGCATTAGATTCTCACAGGAGCACAAACCCTACTGTGAACCACACATGTGAGGGATCTTGGCTGCACACTCCTTATGAGAATCTAATGCCTGCTGACCTGAGGTGGAGCTCAGGTGTGATGCTAGCACTGGGCAGTGGCTGCAAATACAGGATGGGACCATCTAGTGGCCCGAAGACAAGCTCAAGGCTCCCACTGTTTCTGCAATATGGTGAGTTGTATAATTATTCTATTATATATTATAATGTAATAATAATAGAAATGAAGTGCACAATAAATGTAATGCACTTGAATCATCACAAAACCATCCCTGCAACACCCATTTGTAGGAAAATTGTCTTCCATGAAACTGGTTCCTGGTGTCAAAAAGGTTGGGGACCATTAAGAAATATGTGTCCAGTGGGGAGAAAAATAGAGATGCCTCGAAGAACTGGAAGTAGACCTACCATTTGATCCTGCCATCCTCTTACAACCCAAAAGAAAAAGACATTTTGCCACAAGGACATTTGCACATGAGGGTTTATAGTGTTTCAATTTACATTTGCAAGATGTGAAAACAATTCAAGTGTCCATCAACCCATGAATAGATTAAGGAACCATGGTGTATGTATACCGTGGAATACTCCTCAGCCATAAAAAGGTGGAGATCTTGTATCTTTTGTAACAACCTGGATGGATTTAGAAAACATTCTCCTAAGCAAAGTATCACAAGAATGGAAAAATAAGCGCTGCACATACTCAGCACTTAATTAGAACCAGTAGATTAACAACTACATGCCCACATCAGAGAAAAACTCAATTAAGTAAGAGTTGGAGGGAAGGAGTGGGGTAAATTCACGCCAAATGGGTACATTGCACACTTCCCTAGGTAAAAGGCACAACTCTAACCTGGACTTTAACCTTACAGAAGTATACTGGGTAACCTAATCATATGTACCCCCATATAACCTGAAAAAAAAAAAGAAATATATGTTCATTCTCCTGCCCCTATTTTACCAAAATTTAAATGCTTTGCATTTTATCCTACAGTAAGACAGATCATTTCAGATCCCTATACACACCAAGAATTTTTCCATCCTGTTTCCAATGACTTTAAAAGCTATCGTAATTTGGTATGTAACCCAAAGGCACAGTAAGAGGGAAGGAAGAAGTGACAAGGATGATCTAAAGATGTTAGTTGACTTTGCTATGCCTTTTGCACTTTGGAAAATTTGCTTTATTTTTTAACATATTCACATAGTTTTTTTTTTTTTTTTGAGACAGAGCCTCAAGCTGTGCCCCTGGGTAGAGTGCTGTGGCATCTCAGCTCACAGCAACGTCCAACTCCTGGGTTCAAGCGAGTCTTCTGCCTCAGCCTCCCAAGTAGCTGGGACCACAGGCACCTGCCACAACACCTGGCTATTTTTTGGTTGCAGCCATTATTGTTGTTTGGCAGGCCCGGGTTGGATTTGAACCCGCCACCTTAGGTGTATACGGCTGGCGCCTTAGCCACTTGAGCCACAGGCGCCAAGCTTCACATAGTTTCTTTATAAAAACCAGTATGTTTGTTAAGCTGAATAATGCTACTCTAGATTAACAATAAGGAATGGCAAAGAAAAAAGAGTCTCCTGCGGCTTACATGGGTAATGATGAGTGTATGGTGGGCAATACAAGAAACTGGTATTTACTGTATCAATTCCACATAGTCACAGAAAGCTTTGGATCATCTGATAGAAAAAAGTCAACTCATTAGCATTATACTCATTTTACTCCTATTCCAGCAACCAGGTTAAGATCTATTTTTACAATAGTTTTATTGAGACATAGTTAATATGTCATAAAATTCACCCTTTTAAAGTGTGCAATTCAGTGTTTTATGTAGTCATAGAGTTGTACAACAAACACCCCTCTCTAATTTTACAACATTTCCATCACCCTAAATGTCCCTGCACCCCTTAGCACCCGCTCTTCATTTCCCCATCCTCCTCTCTTCTTCTGGCAATTGCTAATCTAGTATATATTTATCTATATTTGTCTTTGTTGGACCTTTCATACAAGTGGAATCATACAGTATGTGGTCTTTTATGATTGGCTTAACTAAATAGTGTGTTTTCAAGTTTCATTCATGCAGTAGAATTTGAGCTCTTCATTCACCTTTATTGTCAGTTAATATTCCATTATACTGACACACCAGGCTATGTTTATCCATTTATCTGCTGATGGACATTCACGTTATAGGTTTAAAGTGATATTGCTTGCAGTTTTAATTTGCATTTGCCTAATTACTAGTGATTTTGAGCATCTTGCCATTTGCTTATTGTACGTCTGTAAATCTTCTTTAGGGAAATGTTTATTCAAATTCTTTGCCTATTTTTTTTTTTTGAGACGGAGCCTCAAGCTATCCCCCTGGGTAGAGTGCCATGGCATCACAGCTCATAGCAACCTCCAACTCCTGGGCTCAAGCGAGTCTCCTGCCTGCGCCTCCCAAGTAGCTGGGACCACAGGCGCCTGCCACAGTGCCCGGCCAT
>CAUYQV010099615.1:0-28695 GCA_963574575.1 Galagoides demidoff | reverse complement strand
AATGGCCGGGCGTTGTGGCGGGCGCCTGCGGTCCCAGCTACTTGGGAGGCGGAGGCAGGAGACTCGCTTGAGCCCAGGAGTTGGAGGTTGCTATGAGCTGTGATGCCATGGCACTCTACCCAGGGGGACAGCTTGAGGCTCCGTCTCAAAAAAAATAAATAAATAAAAAAGAAATGTGCAACTTATTTAAAGTATTACTGGCTATAGTTCTCTAAATTTCAGGTAGGGCGAATTTAAGTGCTGCTTGGCCACCTTGATAGGCCAGGAATCAGCAATACTTAAGAGTTTGGGAGAATAGGACCTTTCACCATCCCACCTGTATATTTCCCTTCTTTGTTACTATTTTTTTTTTTAATTTTAAAAGTTTCTTCTCATCTGTTTTGGGTAAACTGAGGAAAAATTACAAAAGACACCCGTGGAGTGCTTGTGCACCTTTAATATTATCTTGGAGTCAGTATCTTAGCAGGCATCCTCAAACTACGGCCCGCAGGCCGCATGTGACCCACCTAGCACATTTATCCGGCCAACCGGGTGTTTTTGCTGCCTCTGCCTGTCCTGCTTAGTAGCCAACTTGTCCCGGGGCCCACAGTCTGGCCCTCCAACAGTCTGAGGAACAGTGAACTGGCCCCCTGTTTAAAAAATTTAAGGACCCCTGATCTTACAGCTACATATTCTAGTTAATAATTTGGAGTAAAGTTTATAGAAGGGGAATTTCTGCCTTCTCTGTATGCAGGGTCTTTATTCTAGTACACATATCTGTATTGTTCCTAGCTCACAAGGAAAACACCATGAAAATGATAAAACTTTTTCATGTTTTTTTGGAATATAGGATTCTGGAAAGAAGAATCTAGAGAGATGGATTTTTTATTGCCCTACTTTATATTAAATGTAATAAATTCATTTCTAGGGGCTTTGTTGAATTCTTTGGTAGGGTCAGATTTGTAGGATTGGTAAGTTCTCTGGGAGATGGGTAAGTAGTTTTATGTGTTTTCTGAGCATGGGGTAAATTTATACTTTCGGTAATTCTCTGCTTTGGAAACTTTGCCATTCCCAGACCTGGCCCCAGACCCTCAATTAGTATTCAAAGTAAGATCTTAAGTTCCACTTTATTATATAACAATTAATACTCCAAACTAGCCTCCTTATTTGTAGAACTACTATTTTGGAAATAATTTCAAACTTTTCAGAAAAGTTGCAAGAATAAAAATGGTATAAAGAATACCCTTGTCTCAAATTTACCTATTGGTAATGTTTTACGTCATTTGCTGTATCTGTTGTTCTTTCCCCCCCTCCTTTCCTCCTCTCCCTTCTGTTCGTATGCATAGATATGTGAAGGTGAGTGTTCATACACTTAAACACACATATACATGCATATTATTTTTTGAACCATTTCAAAGTAAGTTGAATATTTTGTGGTCTTTAACTCCTAGATAATTTATATTTGCCAAGAATGGAGAAATTCTGTTAAAATACATTATAGTTATTAATTTCAGTAAATTTAACATTAATACAATACTTTAATCTACTTTTAATATCCTAGTTATTTGAATCATAGTGTCCTTTATAACATCAGATGTTAGACTTCTTAAAATTTTTTATTGTAGTTGTCATTGTTTAGCAGGCCCGTACTGGGCCCAAACCTGCCAGCCTCTGTGTATGTGGCTGGCGCCATAACCACTGAGCTATGGACACCAGGACCAAATGGTAGACGTTTCAAAATTTTTTTATCTCAGAGTTACACACTAAATGGAGAGATTTCAATTTAACTATGAAGAAGCTATTGATGTTTCAGTTCTGTTAATCCTATTTAAATATTCCAGAACTTTGCTTTTAAGCATATTTAGTAGTTATTCCCCAAAAGTTGAAGAACTTTGAACAGAATTTTTTAATTATAGTACTAAGGACCAAATAACTTACATTAGCTTATTAAGCAAAGGAATAGATACCTAAAGATAGTATGAAAATTCTTCTGTAATAAACCTTGTTTTATTCAGAATACTGAGCATACATTTTTAAGTTATTCTTTTCTGAAACTCCAGAGCTCTCTTCGTGGTTGTTACTGGTCAATTGGGAATCATTGGTTCAGCTTTGAGTAAACCTTCCTCACATTAGGTACAGTGGAGACTTTTCAGTCTTACTCTTTCTGGGCATTTCACTGTTGGCCACTAACCTGGGGGAACATTCTCGTCTGTTGAGTCCCCTGTTGTACACACTCCTGGTTTTCCTCTCCATCTTTTTGACTGCTCTTTCTCATCTTCACCAGCCTTTCCTTTGTGTGCCCTGTGAATAGTATGTTTGGATTCTTCCATTTCATTTCATAACTTTTTCTCTTGACCAGTTAAGTCCCTGTGTACCTTGGAAGTGTCCCAGAGATGAAGACTATCTTTATAATGATACTAAGGTGTAATTTGCCTTTTCCCTGTTGACGTTTGTGCCGGTCATGCGATGGCAGTTGTAGGGGGAAGCTGCCAGTACCTGGGCATGAAGCAAGGCATGGAAGCATACAGTGGTGACAGTGTGCTCATGATAAAAGCAGTGCCAGTTTTACTTAAGAATTTCCTGGCTCGGTGCCTGTGGCTCAGTCGGCTAAGGCGCCAGCCATGTACACCTAAGGTGGCGGGTTCGAGTCCCCAGCCTGCGCCCGCCAGACAACAATGATGGCTGCAACCAAAAAATGGCCAGGCGTTGTGGCGGGAGCCTGTGGTCCCAGCTACTTGGGAGGCAGAGGCAGGAGACTCGCTTGAGCCCAGGAGTTGGAGGTTGCTATGAGCTGTGAGGCCATGGCACTCTACCCAGGGGGATAGCTTGAGGCTCCGTCTCAAAAAAAAAAAAAGAATTTCCTGACGGAGCAGTAGAAATTATTTAGTTACAAGTCTATGTGGTTTTCCCCTATATTCTGGGGAAATGACAAGAGAATCATGTGAGCCCAGGAGTTGGAGGCTGATGTGAGCTATGACACAACAGCACTCTACTGAGGGCAATATAGTGAGACCCTGTCTCAAAAAAAAAAAAAAAAAGCAGTTGATAATTGACCATTGAAACGTGTCAACACTTGGAAGATCTGCCTAACTCAGTAAGTTTTTATTTTTCAAATGACTGCTATATATGTTCTATAGATCATAAATGGGTAAAAGATCACTCAAAGTGAATTTTAGTATAATAGAGAAAAAGTTCATAGATGGAACTTCAGATTTTACATTGTGAATAACCTTTAAGAAATTACTTATGGAAACAGCAGAATTTTGATGTAGTATCAGAGAAAAAGTTACTTAAGTACTCCTTACTTTTACAACTGTATTGTACTTATGTATGAATTTTCCCACATACTGTAATGAGCATTTTTGATTAACCCATCACTGCTAGTGCTGTCCAAGATGGCTTTTTGCTGTACATTATTTTACAGTATTTATAGTTAAGAGATCAATAAGATTATGATTAAATAGGTTTAACATATTCCCAGTTTATAAGCCTTCAGTCTTTGCATATGAGTGGGGTTTGAGAGCCCTTGCTCCCAGGCTTCCGCAGTTGCCACCTCAGTAGTAGATCACAGCCGTATTAGCTCGTCTCACTCTTACAGTCCGCTTCTTGCTCTTGGAACCTGCTGTTACTGCCTGGTTACCTGAACTGCCTCTTGATGACTTGCCTAGGTTGATGTATGTACAGTTTCCATGTGTGGCTGTCCATAGTCTGGACTCTCTGTCACAAATCAACCTCTTGATTCTGACAGTACCTTTAAAAACATTGCTACTTTATATATTTAATTTGGGAAACATTGTGGGAAATGTTACCTCCTTGGTACATCTATGAATTCATAGTAATAGAATTTTTGAAAAATCATTGAATATACTATACTTATGCAAAGTGCACAGATATGTACAGGGTGGCCATAAAGTTTGTGTGCAATTTTAAATTGCAGTTTTATTGCATACTATTTTAAATTGCACACAGAGTTTATGGCCACCTGTATATCTCCATGATTGTCACAAGATAAATAGACTTGTGAGTTCCCACTTGTATTCTAGAAACTGAAATTTTTCTCCTTGGTAATTACATTCTTTTATGGTTAGGGTCTGTACACTTTTTAAATAAAGGTCCAGATAGTAAATTCTTTAGGTTTCATGCGCTTTCCTTAGTTTCTCCTGAACGTTAGGATTTTTAAAACATATTTGATAAACACCAGCCACAGTGGCTCGCACCTGCAGTCCCAGCACTTTTGAAGTCCAGGAGTTCTAGAACAGCCTGGGCAGTGTAGCTAGACCTGTCTCTACAATAAATAAATAAATTAGCTGGGCATACTGGTGGGTGCCTATAGTCCCAGCTAGTTGGCAGAAGGATTGCTTGGAATTTGAGGTTACAGTGAGCTATGATTGGGCAACTGCCTCCATCCTGGGTGACAGCAAGACCCTGTTTTCAAATAGTAATAATAATAATAATTATATTAAAAATGCAAAAAACAAACACGAATAGTTGTGCATTCTTTTAATTAAAAGCGGCTGACAGTTGGACTGTAAATACATTTTCTTATAAAATTTAAACATTTAAAGTTACCATTTACCAGGAAAAAGCAGAGTTAAGATCTAGTTTTCAGGCATGGAAGAGCTGAGTTCAAGTCTTGATTTTATGGCTTATCATACGTACAGCTGTTGTAAGCCACAGTGTCTTTATCAGCACTGTGGGGGCAAGAAGGTGGGGACAATAATCAGCACTCCTTACAGGATAATTATGAAGACTAATGAAGTAGCACAAGGAAAGCAGTATATGTTCAGCTCATGGTAACCACTCAATAAATAGTAGCTCTTACTAATGCTGAAATTATTGAATTACATATGTAAATATAATCTCTACTAAAAATTAGTAACTTCAGGTTATAGAAAGAAAAAATGAAACACTTGTTTAATTTATTCAGACTTAATGTTCCCAAAACATTTGATTTATTCTAGGTTTTAGATATTTTGCTAAAAATGTTCTGAAAAGCTTACTTTTAGTTCTCTATGGTGTGATTCTTTGCAGTCATGGTGTAAGTGCTTCATGCTGTCATTACACAAAGAGGAGATTCAGATGTGCATAGATCGTACTGTTCTTGGAGACTAAAGTTCAATAGCTGATGTAAGCTTTATTTATTTAGTGATAGACTTTCAGATGCAGTGCTCACCAACACAGTGAATTCTGTGGATAGTTAAAAACTCCTTTAATGAATAGTTTCTGTGAAGATAAATAAGAAGTTAGCAAGCATGGAAGTGATCATAAATGAGTAGGGACTAGGGTTGTATTGAAATACTCAGGAGATAACTTAATTTGGCTCCCAGTGGCCAAAATGTGAATGATTTGAGCATGAAAAAGGACAAACTGCGCTAGATTCAAACACATTAAATATTTTCAGATTTATGAGCTCATAATAATACTAAAAAGTTGTTGCTAGAATGTGTGCTGTGTACCACATTGTATTACTTCAGTGCTGTACCACCAGGAGTGGATAGATCAACAGCTAAACGATCACAGGCCTGTAGCTCAGCTGGTTCCAAACAGCACTCAATGCTCCGAACTCTTACTCTCAAAACTACAATCATCTCTATGACTAATACCATTATTTCAGCCTTTCCATAGTAGTAACTTGTCACAATTATACTTTATCACATCTGGAAGTTGTAGATTTCAACTTAAATTTTATATTTACTATTTTCAGAGAATTCTGATGTAGTAAACTGATAATTATGCTATTTCGATATCTCTAAATTGGTATTGGTTGGAAAGTTGGTAATTGACTCCTTAAAATTATAGGGAAACGCATTTGATAGAAGTACAGATAGGTGCCATTATATAAAAACTTTATTTTAATGAGGTAGTCACTAAAAATGTTCCTTTCATAAACATATAAGTTAAAATTAAGTCGAAAATTAAGTCCTAAATAATATTTTCAAGTCTTGCAGTCTTAAAGGTTTTTTGTGTGTGTTTGATGCATACATGGTTTTGTAATGAGCTAAAATAAAGGGACAACATTATAACATTTAGAGTGATATTATTATCTTGAGCCTCTTTATGACTAAATTCTACGGTAATAATGTGGTTGAGTTTGGACAAATACGATATTTTAGGCTAGATGTCTTAGAAGTAATGAAGAAGTAAGACTTCTCTAATTGTCATCCAAAATTCCTTGGTGTGTGTAACGTAATACATTTTCCACAATATTTTACTAAAATTCTATGAAATTACTTTGATTTGCTCCCCTTGGTATAACTATTTAAGTTAAAGTTGTCATGTTTATATATACGATCATTTAGAGTGGGGGCGATAACCTTCCAGGTGTCTTGGGAACTTGCTGAAGGTGCTCTACAGAGCTGGTCGTTAACTTTCTACCAAGTCCTTCCTCGCAGAAACACACAGAATGCTGATGGCGTCCAAGGCGATAGGATGTAAATTTTACCAGAACTCCTGCTGCTGCATAGTTGAGGGAGGAAAGGTTATCCTTAAATTTGAAGTATTTGAGTCATTTGTGATGAATTTTCCATCAGGCAGGAAAAAAAGGACTGATTATCAAAGATCACACCCATGGGATAAATACGAAGTTATAGCTAACTTCTTATTTCCCTCCTGGGTATAATTAAACCTTTACGATTAAGGTTTTTAGGCATTGAAAAATGTTTTCTGTTTTCGTATTTTGGAAAAAATAATAGCTCCAGATAGACATGTGATTAGTTAAAGACTTAGTTACTGACTTTATTGAAGCTATGTATTTATCAGGAACTATTTTTAGCATTGTTTGATCCAGGCCGTATCAATTTAAAATAGAATGTTGAAAAGTAAAATCAATTGTGTGATTCTAAGGAGCCAGATCCCACATGATTCTGATTGGGTGAATCTTCAAATCAGGAACATAGGATATTGCTGACACAATTTAGATGTTCTTACTGTATTTGATTTTAGCTTAGGAATTTTCACAGGAAAAGAATATTAAGATAGAGGTTCTAATTTTGGCTTTACAAGTAATCATTCTTGATCAAGTCACTGAACTTTTTTTTCTCCTCTAACTTTTTAAAAGTATTTGAATGAAACGGAATACTAACTGGAGAGGGAGGTCTAAGGCCCTTCTAGTTTTAAGATTCTTTTAGTTTTGTCTTTTTAAAAAACAACTGTTTAATTCAATAAATGTTCAGTAAGTATTATTGAGAACTCAGCCCATACAAGGAATTCCGAGTAGGCATGAGGAATGCAAAGAAATGATGTATTTGCGGGTCTTAAAAAACTCCAAGTAGGATTTAGGGTGGGGAACAGAGAGAGAGGTGTGATGTTGCAAAAGTCAGAGAAACAGCATACAAATAGACAGCTCTATTAGATTGTATTAATTTCTAGAATAGGCTTCTGTGGAAGTCTCGATAGCTCCTAAAAGACACCAGTCATGACCCTCCACATCTAAGTTAGATTTCCCTATTGCACTGGTACACTTTGTCTTCACAGCATTTGCATACTTCGTAATAACATGTTTCTGTGTGATTATTTCCTTAAAATCTGGCAGTGTTATTGTTCACCATGGTATACCCAGCACCTTAGCATGAGCCTAGCAGATGATAAGCATTCAATAATGAGCCACTGGCTGCAGGAATGACATCACAGGGGAGGGGAACAGTTGGTGGTGAGGTAAAGCAGAGTCCATCAAAGGCTTGACAGACAAAGAGTGGGCAGTATGTAGGTTGGGTTTTGAAAGTAGAGTAGGCGTTCAGGCTAAATGAGTAGCCAGGCCAGGCAGGAGATAGCTTGTGCCCAGCTGTGAGTACCTTGGGGTGAGTGGGAGGTAACCAAGTCAGCTGAAGCCAATTTTTTTTTGCCATCTCTAAACTAGGGAGCTATGGCAAGAAGTTTATGATTCCATGTGCATGTGTTGTGGTTATAGACTGAGGAAATAAACATGTGAGTACAGTACTATTATTTTACAATCATACAGAGGTCCAGCCAGGCCCAGTGGCTCACGCCTGTAATCCCAGCACTCTGGGAGGCCGAGGCAGTTGTATTGCTTGAGCTCTAAGGTTTGAGACCAGCTTGAGCAAGAGCGAGAACCCCATCTCTACCAAAAAAAAAAGAAAAGAAAAACTGAGGCAAGAGGATTGCTTGAGCCCAGAAGTTGGAGGTTGCTATGAGCTATGACAGCACTCTACCCAGGGCAATAGCTTGAGACTCTGTCTCCCCAAAAAGAAAGAAAAAAAAATTCACACAGAGGCCCTGTTATGATTTGTAATAGCCAGACTCATTTAAATGCATTGATGAATTTGTAGTGGTTTTTATCTCATGTAATTTCTCATCAGCTATAAACTAAAGTTACAAAAGGCCCATGATTTTTTAAAAAGGGATCATTCTGCTTTCCTATGGATATTGGAAAACAAGTAAAAGGTTTTAAATAGGGAATTCGAGGGATCATTTCTCTCTAGTGGCAGTAGAAGGATGAATTCAGGGTGGGGGAGAGCTTGGAATCAGCCCCTGTCTCAATGAGAGTTGTGGCAGAACCAGTGATTCTAAACAACGGAATAAAGCAGTGAACTAAAAATCAAATACACACCTAAGTGATTCTTCTTAGCAACATGGTGAATGCCAAATTTATGTAAACACATGTAAGTATTTATACGCATACTTAATCTTTAACAGAAATTGAAGAAGCTTTGGACTTTACCTTTTCTCTTTATATTATCTTCTTTGTCTTTATCTATTATGTTATTTCTTTTTAAAAAATCCTTTTCAACTTATGACCCTTCAGTCTGAAATTAAATTTGAGCTGTAAGTTGACTCCCTGAATCTTTTCTTCACAAGCTTTCTTTGTATTTTTTAGAAGAAAAAGATTAACTAAGGGTTTCCAAAATAAAAGCAAAGATTGTGATTAAAACTGAATTAAATTCTTTATTCTCTATTATTTGCTAATAGTAAAATAAATAGGTTAGTCTTAAAGAAGCTTTAAAGTAAGTCCTGGAGCCTTTGAGAACCCTTGGATTTTAATTAAAGAAACACTGAATACCATCACTTTCTGTTTGTCAGTGGAAAAATATGTATTTTTAAATTTTCAAAGCTTAGCCTGGCAGCACATGGAGTACATCTGTTGGCTTTCAGAATCTGAGGGACACAAATGGATTCAGATGTTTAGGTCCTTTGTCTTTTCTGGTCTCAGCTCACCTCGCCAACTGAGCATGGCACAAACCAAACACAGTTTTTGAAAACAGAGCAGCTAGAGTTACTTCTAAAGCACTCTCTTGGGGACTGATAAAGTCAATCTCTGTTTATGTAATGAAATCAGGGAGCAAGGGGTCTGCTGTAGTACTTTGCGGATGGGATTCCATTGGTGTTGTCTTTCAGGGGAAAGACTGGATCTAATAAGCCCTTATTCTTACTTGCTTTCTCTGGGAGTACAACCTACTCTAATGGATTATTCTGGACAATTTTTGTTTGTGTAGTGTTAGGGCTCCTCTTTATGCAAAAGAAAACCAATTGGTTTTCTACAAAAAATTGGGATACCAATGTCAACTCTACTTGACAAAAAACTTAAACATCTAGTTAATCTTTGTTTTGCTCAATGCTACTGGTGTTCACTGTGTGTATGTGTGTATGTATTTAAATAATATTCTTTTTTTGGTGTACTTAAATTTTGATTTAACTTGAACTCTAAAAACAAACTGCTGGTTTAGCCTCTTAAATATTCACAAAATCCTTCGTATTTTTCGAAATATTTATAAAGTATTCTTGAAAGTGAAATCTTATAAAGATCTTTGGTTCAGGACTAGAGTTCAAAGGAAATACCGTTTGGTTTTGATTTGCAAACTGTAAAAACAAAATACCCTCAAAATGGCAGGGTGTGAATTGGTAACTTCAATTTTATTGCAATAGGCCAAGCCCATCCCCAGCTGTTTCCAATTAGAAGCCAAGAATGCTAACTTGGGTGAATATCATATGAAAGTATTTCTTTACTTTTCTGACTTTTTTTTGAGAAAAATAACAAAGTCTGAAATCTTTTAACTTTAATTAAAAAATAATTTCTCATTTGCATGTTGTTTAAACTCATACAAAGAAAAATATGATATTCAAAGGGAATTTTTATACTTCAGATTTGCAAACATATGTCATCCTGAATACATAGGGCTTCACATACATCTTCTTATGAAGGCCAAAAAGGAAAAGCAAAAAGATTCCTTAAAAAAGATGTTAAAACCCCTTACAATTAAAATCAGGTATTTCTCTATTACTGTAATTAAAGAGTGGACCTTTTAATGTGAATTTGTTTGAAAGAAGTAGTTAGTACTTTGGGGTGCTTCAGGGTTGTTACGGCAATTTTCCATTATAATGTAAATAATGAGATTTTATTTCTGATCAGTTGTCCATTCAATTACTTCTGCATAAATCTAGGAAGATAGGAAGTTGTAATAAAAGAAACCATAATATAATTTAAAAACCATGAGTTTCATAGTATTTCTCTAGATAATACCAAGTTATAGTTGGAGTCACTCTGAACTTGAAAGTTGCTTCAAATACATGTTCTGTATTGAGAGGAAAGATACTGACTGGCAGTAAATTTGAATTTATGGAAATCGGTGTTTGTTCAGAGACAAAATGGAGTTTCTCTTTATAACTAACCTAACATTAACATTTTGAATGCAAAGTTAAAGATAAATTTATTTTTGAATCTTCCCCAAACCGTAGACACAGGACCACATATTAATTGCAAAGACGAAACAGTTGTTTCTCATTTCATCTCCTATTTGGTGAAGTTTTGATGGACATGTATTTGGCAGTTCAGGAGAGCAACAGCTCCATGGGTCATGGACCTGTATTTGTTTGCTGTTGGTGAGTGCCTTTTCTTTTTCTTTGCTACTCACCCTTGTAAGACACTGCAGAAGGGACCTTTTCTGAGGAACACAAAGGTGAAAGAACCAGCTTTCCCTGGAATGCTGCCAACAGCTCTGTTACAGTCCTTGTTGCTCTTTTTGGTGCTCCTATCTGTCACGGCCCCTCTGTCCTTCCCGGCACCCTGGGCCCCCACCCCACAGTTGCCGCAGTGGTGAACAGCAGCGGGGACAGCTGCCTCTCTTCCTCTGGCACGTAATGAGCACCTCATGAGGTGTGTTTCCTCTTTCCATCCTTGGTGTCAAGCAGAGTACTTGTGCATATTGAACTGAGTTCTGATTTTTAAGACTTCTGGAAATTATTTTGAAAATACATAAAGAGTTAAGAATACTTTTAGATTTAGGTATGAAATGAGATTGGAATCAAGACTTAAGTTCTGAGTTTATCACTGCTATTCTGTGCTCATAAACTGTTAAACTGTTTTATCTACACAGAAGTCTATTCTCATTACCTTTTTAAGTTCTATGACATTTAGCTCAGATCATATACAGACTTGTTATGAGAACTATGTTCTTAAACACGGGGAAATCATTATTGTCATTACTAACGAAAGTGGCGCTGCTCAGCTCTGCTAACCAATAAAGAAGTTCTTTCTCAAGTCATTTCTCCCTCTTTTTTTTTTTTTTTTCCTAAATGAAACTTAGTATGAAAAACTATGCTTCTCTTTGAATAGAAAATATTTTCAGGCTCAGTGCCCATAGCTCAGTGGTTAGGGCACCAGCCACATGCACCAGGGCTGGTGGGTTCGAACCTGGCCCGAACCTGTAAACAAACAAAGAAACAAACAAAAAAATAGCCGTGAGCTGTGACTCCACAATACTCTACAGAGGGTGACATAGACTATGTCTAAAAAAAATATTTTCAGCTTTGATTAAAAAAAGTAAGTTGACACGAGCTAGTAGTTTCTAACTCCTTCAGCATGAAATGCCCTTTATAATTTCAGTAACTTTTATAGACCATCTCATGATAATGTACTTTTGGCATTTGGTGATAATTCACTGAATTCCCAAAGATTGGAAACTATTCTTAGGTAATAAAGATAATAAAAGCGCAGTGGAACTGCATCATAAATAAGAATTCAGCACATACTGATTATTTAAGGTATGCCACATTAGTATGCAGTAGGTAAGACATAAGTGTTAAAGTAACATCCACTGTGTTTAGAGAAAGGAAGCAGACATTGTGTAGGCAGAATATACTAGGTTAATTGTTCAGTCATCAATTATTTACTGAGCAGGTTTTGGAATATATTAGTAAACAAGTCAGGCTAAAATCCTGGATCCTATATTCTTTTTTTTTTTTTTTTTTTTGGCCGGGGCCAGTTTTGAACCTGCCACTTCCAGTACATCGGGCTGGCACCCTACTTCTTTGAGCCACAGGCACCGCCCCTGGATCCTATATTCTAACAAGGACTTCCCTACACATGTAAATAAATAAGGGAATTTACACAAATGTTAGAAGGTGGCAAGCTCTATGGAAGAAAAATAGGGACATTGACAATGTGACATTGAGCAAAAACCAAAGCCTAGAACAGTTAGCCATGGAAAGAGAGAATCCCTGAGTAGAAGCAGGCCTAGAATGTTCTAGAGCCACAAAGAAGCTGATGTGGCCATGGTGGAGGAGGAAAAAGTGGTAGAAGAGTTGGCTGCTGTAGCTCAGTGGTTATTGCACTGCTGGGTTTTGGGGGGGCGCCCTCCCCTTCCCACACACCAGGGGCGACGGGTTTGAGCCCATCTCCACCTGATAAACAAACAAACAAACAAAATGGTAGAAGACCAGGCCAGAACGGTGATGTGGGCCACATGACCTGTGGCCTTGTAGACTATGTTGTGTCTTTGAGTTTTTTTCTGAGTCAAATGGTAATAGTGGCCATGTGAGACAGTATTCCATTTTTAAGTGGGTTATCAGGGGCTGGGGGAGTGAAGCAGTGTGGAATGACTGCTAATGAATACCGGGTTTCTTTGGGGATGATGAAAATGTGGAATTGATAATGATGGTTATACAACCTTGTGCATATAATAAAAGTGCTGAATTGTCCACTTTTTAAAGGGTGAATTTTATGGTATATGAATTACATCAATTAAAAGATTATAAAAAAATGATTGCTGAAGCTTGGAACCATTTTTTCCTCCTCTGTATCAGTAGTATAACTTTTGCCTTCAAAAATTCAGACTTCTAACTGCTTCTATGTTAACTGAGGGAAAGTCTCTTAGTGTTGTTTGCTTTGTTTTCATTAGAAGTAAAAGATGTTCTCTAAAATTTCAAAGTATCTTTGCTGACATTGTTACGTGTTGTGAAATCATATTTTTCCACATAAATGTATCCTTTTATACACTTTAAATATCTTTGTTTATTGTTATTTAATAAGCTATGTTGTGAGATGATTTTAACATGTGGCTATCAAAGTTAATGTAGTTTTTAGGCTGAATTCTGACTATAACATTCTGTTAAACTAGAATATTTTTCTTATAACTTACATTGTGATATTTTTATAGTATAGAAAATTAAATCAATATGGTAATGTTCTTCAAATTACAGTCTAAAGCATACAAGTGAGAAGAATGCCTTTGTTCATTCCATTGACCAAAACTCAAAATTATATGATGTCCTCTACCAGAAGACACAGTCTTTTTTAATAGAAATAGAACAGGAAATATGTTTAGCTAGGGTTTTTTCTTTTCCTCTCCATGTTTTAGATTTAACTTTGGCATTTCCTAGACTTTCATTGTGTGACAACCTAGTAAAATTGAAATATTGTCAAAGTTTACTTTTTTTCTCTTTATTTCAATGAGGAAAGGTCTAGTATAATTTGGGTTTTACATATAGTCTAAGTGGTTTTCATGAAAGAAAAAAAACCATTGAATATTATAGCTTTACTTTGAGCAAAACATTTAAACTCTTGTATGGCAAGTCAAAATATAGAGGCACTGAGCCAATTTGTTAGTTTTTATAAAATTTTTGTTTTTTAGTTCTAAAATAGTTTGTAAATAATTGTAAAAGTTGTAACAGTTTGGTGAAGTTATAAAAATCACGCCATTTGCTGAACTAATTTCTTTTGATGACTTTGAATTCAGTGGTTATCTGTCACCACAAAATATCTGATAAATAATAAAACTTAAGCATCCCTGCTCTATATGTAGGATTTTTTAAAGGTAGCTTTTAATCTTTTCAGGTATTTTTATCTTGAACTGTACTGTCCTCTACAGTAGCCTTCTCTCTTGAAATAGGGGCCTTTGCTTGGTAAGATTTCATTTTGCTGTGGTTGGATGGCTTTTTGAGGGGTTGCAGAGGGAGTCTGGTGCTCATCTTCTAAAATTATTGATGAAATTGAGAGAACTCTCAAAAAAATTGTTCGATAAGCCCTGTCAGACCAATTACATTTTCAAAATTTTGAGTACTTCAGGGATCTGTGGTAACTCAGATTTCTTCTTATTTAAAAAAAGTCAGCACCCTAGGAAAGAATTAATCTGCTTCTACCTTATTGTTCCAATTGGAATGAATGTACTCAGAGGTTGATTAAATATTTTTTCTTCTGACCCCAGGAAACTATGTCCAAATCCTTAAGTAATTGCATTCTTAATACAAACACTTCTCATCTTCTTATACTAGCTGAAAAGGCAGGATAGCTTTCACCCCCTGCTTTTTCATTTGTGTGATAGTGACTTTAAATTGAGCTTTAAGCACTTTGGTCACTTTTAACCAGCTTCGTTTAGAAAGCATAACATTTCAAAGTGGTTTATTTCTTAAAACTCTGAATTCTTTGATAGCTTGTGAGATTATTTAGAGGCCAGAAATAAGCTTGTACTTAGAAAAAAAAAAGTTTTAATTTAATCTAAAACATTGATTTCAGATGATGAGTAGAAGTTAATATGTGCACATTTAGGGTCTTTCTGTGAGATAAACTAAGTATTTAAAGAGTTAAAAAAAATCATTGTGTAAGCAACTATTACCTTCAAAGAATATTGTGAAAATTTAGAGACTTTGGACAGTCGTACACTGTCACAGTTAATAGAATTTTGTATGTACTTCATTTTTATATAGCTCCATCACTACTGTAGATTGTGAGTTATCTATAGGCACCCATTTGTTCATCTTTTTGTTCCTAGTGCCTATCACGTGGTAAGGATTTACTTAATATTCGTTGCCTTAAAATGTTTTTAACTGTCAGCATCATCGTTCAATCAGACACTGGGTTCACGTAGTTGCTGATGAATCTGCATGGAATCTGGTAATAGAACACCTGGGTCTGCTTTAACCTAAAGACTTAGAGGTTGAGGCCTGATTACCTCCATCCCCACCCACAGTACTTCGCCTGTGCTTGTTGGCCAGCTAGCATATAGTTCTACCTCACAGCAGAGAATGGTGTCATTCAGATGTTTTAGGTCTTAGTTTGTTTTTAACACAAGATGATTCTCATTTTTTTGCTAGACATTCTTGAGATTCTCTTTTATGTTCTACCATCACAATAGTCAAGATAAATCATTCCATTTTTATTACTGTTTCCTTATTCATGTTAGTAATATTTTTATATCAAATTCAGAATCCTAGAAGAGTTGAGAAAAAAAAGCCAAAAATTTCTACAAATGAAGAGTGGTGATGAGGGGGAATTATAAAAGATCTATCAGATATTCATATATAATATAAAGCTTTAATGGTTAGAACTGTGTGCCACATGAAAAGACCGATGAGTATAACAGAATAAATAGAAAGCTCAGGAAGAGATCTCAGTATCTATAGGGATTTAGTCAGTTGTCAATGAGGCATTTTAAATCAGTGGGGGAAATGAAAATTGTTCAAAAAGTGATGCTGAGGCCACTAAGTAAACATCTGTAAGAAACTAGGTTGGATCCTTATCTTACACCTTGTAACAAAAGAAATTCCAGGTGGAACATAAATGTAAATATAAAATTATGGAAGCAGAAAAGTACTAGAAGAAAATACAAAAGTATGTTTTTATAACTTTTTTTAGTTATTTGGAAAAACCCAGATCCATTTTAAAAAATGATAAATTTGATCATCTATCAAATTTCCACATGGTGAAAGCGTGTGACATACACAGTCAAAAGACAGATAAACTTGAAAGATACAACATCTTTTATAGATTAAGGGTTAATATATAAAGTGCTCATTAATATAGGAAGAGTTTTTTCAGTTCATAAGACCAGCAGTCTAACAACAAAGTGGGCCAACTTTATGAAAAAGAAAATACATATTGTCTTAAATGTATGGAAGATACAGAATACAAATTGGAACCACATTGAAATGCTACTTTTTAAGTTGGCAAAGATGGAAAGTTATGATAGTGTTCTGTCTTGGTAAGGATGTGAGTCCAAATCCTTGGCAAAATGTGTTTTTTTTTTTTTTTAATCTTCTAAATTTAGGCAATCTAGCAGATATGCAGTAGTAATTTGTTATAGTTTAAATTTGCATTTGTTGTAACTGATGGTACAGAATATCTTTTTCACATGCTTTTAGGCATTTATACATCTTTGGTGAAGTGCTTAAGTCATTTGCCTTTCATAAAAAACTTGGATTATGTTCTTATTGATTGTTAGATTCTTTATGTGTTTTGGATATAAGTCTGTTCTCTAATGTTTTGTCAGTATTTTCTCTCAGTGGTCAGCTTGCCTGTTTCTTTTCTTAATTGTTTTTTGAAGACAGTGTATAATTTTGAAGAAGTACAATTCATCAGTACAATTCATCAATCAAAGTACAGTTCATCATCAAAGTACAATTCATCAATTTTCTTTTAAGATTAGCACTTTTTGTTTATTAAAAAAATTCTGTATACTCCAAGGTCAAGAAAATTTAGTACTTTTTTTCTAGAGGTTTTATATCTTTAGCTTCTGTATTTAGCTTTTTTTCCCTTCAGATTTTCAAAATGATCTATAACCCAGAAGGGCAAAAAAAGATTGATAATTACTACTTTGGAACATTGTCTTAATTTTTCAGATTTGTTAATAAAGTGGGTAGTATCACATTGTGCTATCCTTTTCCCCAGTAAAACACTTTCTGAATTTAATGGAGAGAATGACATTACTTTGGATAAGATACAGACAGTGGAATATCTGGTTTTATTACACTTTCTAGGTGAATTATTAATTCATTTCTCATTAATCCTATGTTGTGAATTTTATGTTAGAAAAATGTGTGGAGCACCTGGAGCTGCCCCTTGTGGCGCCTTCGGGTTGTGAGGCATCAGCAACAGAGTGAACACACTAGGAAAGTTAGAGTCAGAAGCCTGAGTTCTGGTCTTTATCTAGGTGACTCCTGTTGGAATACAGGACAGAATTCTCCCTCTCTTCATTCCATCCAAACACCCAAACGTGATATCTGAGGTCAGGCATCTCCCAGCCTGCCTCCCTTACCTGCAGTGTCCTACTCTCTCCATTATTCAGAGTTCCCTGAAGTTCCCAGAGTTCCCTCTCTCCGTTATTCAGCCCACCCGACTCTGTGTCTTTGTTCACACTCTTCCCTTTATCTAGATTGTTCTTGGTTCCTTTTCCTCGTACCTTTGACTTACTAGTCAATCTTTAGGTCCCGGATAAAACTATTTCCTCCTTGAATTCTCATGTCCATCCTCCCATTAGCTCACAGCTTCTGGATCTTGGAGTCCTAGTAGGGTGTGCAGGTTACTGTGTGAGGCTCCATGGAGTGACGCTCACACAGCAGGCTGTTGGAGGGCACCTTTCTGATGGAAACCAACCTGGCAGTGCTGAGCCTGTCCGCAGTATTTTTTGTAATAGATTTTGCACTAGATAGTGTTTTTAAACTCTGTGGTATAACCCATTCACTGTTTGTGAAAGCAGTTTGTGTGGTTCAAGAGCATCATTAAAAAAAAAAAAGAAAAAGAAATAGAACATAACAAGGGTAAGCATTATATACTAAAAGCTTTGTTTCTGGGTTCATATTTATATACATGCCACCTAGGTTGTAATGTAGAATGTAGTATTTCTTTACTATGGGTTGTAGTAAAAAAATTGAAAAACACTGTATTAAATTTTAACCTCTGTAATGAATTTTGAAATTTAAAGAAGAGACATTTGGAATTTTACTGAAGCTCAAAGAACATAAAACTGTGATATTTATGAAAATTTTCATAAAATGCTTTCACATAATGTGTGCCATCATCCCTGTTAATTATCTACCATAGGTATCTATAAGTGAATGATTTTTTTTCTTCAACATATTTTGGAAGATTTAGCAGGTTATTACAGATATTTCCCTGAAGTTTCTGGTTTTTTTTTTAAATTTTAGTGTACATTTATCAGTTTGGATTGCTTGTAGTAGAAATACGTTGGGCGGTGCCTGTGGCTCAAAGGAGTAGGGCGCCAGCCCCATATGCTGGAGGTGGTGGGTTCAAACCCAGCCCCAGCCAAAAACTGCAAATATATATATATATAAGATACTTTTTAATACATTAGAATGGAATGAATTTTGTCAACTGAGTCTGCGTGTTAACCACAAATTTTTAAATTTGTAATCAAGGACAATAAAATTCTACTTTGGAAAATAAGTTCACCTTACAAAGCGCTGTAATATGTGAAAAGAAATATTAGTATTATTTTGTTATTAACTAGCATTTAAAAGACAGCTTGATTCTGAAACAGGTTATTCTTAGCAGTCAGCTCACAAGAATGATGTTTTCTTCTTTTTTTAAAAGAGAGTTTAAGAGAAAAAAAAAGAACCTCTAAATCTTGCAAATAACATAGGCATCCCTAAATGGTGATTTGTTACTTTTTGAGAGTCTTTAGTCAAATGTATATTCTTGAGATTGGAAAGCAATCACTAAGAGGTTTGCTTAATCTTTACATAAAGCTATTTCTGGTTGACTTTGTTTAAATTTGTGGGAAAAAAGCTTCTTTCCTAGAGTTCTGGAACCCTGTTTCTCAGGAGCTGCTATGCTAGTAATGCCTGTGCATTTTTCTTCACTTCTCTAGGGTCAATACAGACCTTCTGATTTGTTGTGTCCTGAAACGTATGTCTGGGTACCCATTGAACAGTGCCTGCCTTCACTTGAAAACTCCAAGTACTGCCGTTTTAACCAGGACCCAGAAGCAGGTATGTTTGGAACAGAGCTCAGTGGAAATCATTGCTTTACTTTTGTAATCCATGTGTGTGTGGCTGTTAACAGGGACTAGGAAGCTTTTCATATAGTATGTACATAAGAGAGAGAGAGAGTGTGTGTGTGTGTGTATGTGTAAGAGGAGGACATCTCACAGGCATATATAATCACAGTTTGGCACAAAAATTAAGAAACCCCACGTGCTGCTTACTGACTTGGCTTCTCCCATTAATGCTGTAGGATGGTTTCATGGAGGTAAAGAAGCTGTGATGAGTTTTGTGACAATACTTTGACTTTCTTTCTACATCTCTGATATGTCTCCTTTTCTGTTCCCTTTTCCACCTCTCACCCAGTATAACTCCAGCCATACTTTGTTGCCCAATATTTCCCTTTGGCTATTCTGTGTGCTGATAGTATGGTCACACGTCAAAGTACAGCCCTGGAGTCAGACTTCCTGGCTTCAGATTCTGGCTCCTGATCAGCTGGTGAACTCTGTGCCCTTAAGCAATTTAATGATCTCTCTGGCCTCAGATTCCTAACCTTTAAAATTAATATAATAGTTAGACCTACTCTACAAAGCTGTAATGAGGTTTAAAATAAGACCAGCATGCTAAGAATAGTCCTTCTTGTGTTGGTGGTTATTAGCCAAACTGGAGTGCTGCATCCCATGTGTACCACAGGCCATTGTCTGTACTTACTGTTAATTGCTGTGATCCCTCTCTGCCAAATTGTGCAATTCTGTTTATCTCCCTGTAGTGTAAACATCGCTGCACGATTTAAAATAGTCTTCCATGCAGTCGTGCCAGTCCCCTTGGCATTTGAGTGTGGCCTTGTGCAACAGGCATGAACTTTGAGGCTCTCCTGATAGGATGGATTATGTTGAAGTGTCTTCCCTGCCCTCACCGAAGTTCTTGATGTTCTGAATTGTGCTTAATTGAGCTTTGAGGCCTCATAGAACCCACCAAAGAGGAGATGCCTGATACATATTTCTTAAGAATATAAATGTTTTTCTACTTACCACCTGTGGTCCAAATCTGGGAAAAAAAGAGGGAAAGAGGAATGGAAAGGCTGGAAATGGGGGAAAAGCAAATGGAGAGAATCAAATCGAAGATAAGAGGGCAAGGAAAGGAATGCAGTAATTTCTTCAGTTCTGAGATGTGCATGTTTTTTTACAAGTCTTTTTTTTTTTATTAAAAATACTGAAAAAAAATACTGGTTCATGTAATGCTATATTTCTTTATCTCTTTGAAAAGTTGTTATAAAATCAAGAGTCAAGTCTGACTTCTTCTTACACATAATGAATCTGATACTGGACTTTTGACTTTGGATTGCCAGGCTCTTGGTCTTGATGATTCGATGAATGAATTGACAGACCCCAAAATGAACAGTGAGGTTTTATTTACAACTCAAAGAACCAAACCTCCTTGCAGGGCAGGATGTAAGTGTTACAATTATTATGAAAACAACTCTTACAAAGAGCCAAGCCTCTTTGTAGAGCAGGATAGATGTGCTACAGCTCTTACAAAGGACCAAGCCTCTTTGCAGGGCAAGGTCAGCAAAGGGCCAAACCTTTTTGTAGGGCAGGATCGGCAAAGGACAAAGCCTCTTTGTAGAGCAGGATCAGCAGTAGAAGTTCCACAGCTCTGGCTCCTTCTTCCTGGATGGTCTGCTGGTCTTGTTCTTCTGCTCTATCTTCCTCGAAGGTCTGCGATGATCTGCCCCAGGCACTCTGCTCAGGGGCCTTATATAGGTGTAATAGCTAAGCTGTAATGAATCTATAAAATGGACCAATCAGGAATGGGCACCAGTGTTTTCCCTTTATTAGCAGGTCCTCCAGCACCGCTCTACTGGAACCTCTGGGGGAAGAAAGCTCCCCCTCTTGCTCCAGCCTGCCAGTTTCTTTGCCAGCTGCTGTCACCAAGAAATGGTGGCAGGTCCCCTCCCCAGACCCTACTCGGCTGAGCTGGCTGGGGTGCCACTTTTCTGGTATCAATGGGGTATCAAAATTATATGAAAACCAGGCAATGACAAATAGTCTAGGGAAGGTGGAAACTAACACCTGTGCAGTTACATTCCCCTGCCCTAGAGTGCTCAAAGGATTGTAACAGGTGCAGTTTCTTTTCCCCAAAGAATTCAAATTGCTACAATACCAGAACATGGTAAACTTGTAGCTGTTTCAAAAAGCTTTGGGGCTTTTTGTATAACCTCATTAGTACTATTCAGTGTTCTGTCTCCACCCTATCTTGTGATTCTTCCACTCCTAAGACTGTGTGTTATCTACTGGTGACAACAGACTGTGACTTTTCTAAGCCTTTTCCATATATACCTGATAAATCCCTAGGAAGTAGAGGATAGCATGATCCCCACTGTGCATGTATTCAACTGGGGGACAGACCTGAAGCACACAGAACTTGTCTAGGGTCACACACAAGGTAGGAAAAGGCACTTGTGGCCCAGTCCTGTCTCCTCAGTGTGGGTGACTGAGGACTGAGGGGTTGCATTTGTATAATAGTGTACAGGTGAGGAGTTGACAAGGGGAAGAGTGTGAGGGCCCAATGGTGGAATTTTGGAAAAGTGACCTCACCACCTTGGTGACGGGATGGACCCCAACAGACCTTAGAACCCTTGGTAACCAGGTATCCACATTCTAAAGACAGGCCCATGTCCAGTTCATTTGGTTGGAGTTGCTCAGGAGAGCAAGATGTTCTGCTGTGTTACACCTTCTTGTGGTTCTCACTTCAGGAATGGCTGAGGTGGTGGCCTTATCCAGCTTTGCCAATGTTGGCTCACCCTCTGCTCCCAATGCCTCTGGTGACCTGGAAGGAGGCATCTACAGGTAACACAGGGCAGCCCCAGGGAGGCTTTTCCAGGCATGGTCTCACCTGTGAGCCCATATGGGCAGCTCTACACCCCTTGTATCACTATATTAGGGGACGGAAGAGATGAGGGTGATACCAGATTTTTAACACTGGATTTCCAGGCTCTTGGTCTTGATGATTCGATGAATGAATTGACAGACCCCAAAATGAACAGTGAGGTTTTATTTACAACTCAAAGAACCAAACCTCCTTGCAGGGCAGGATGCAAGTGTTATAACTCTTATGAAAACAACTCTTACAAAGAGCCAAGCCTCTTTGTAGAGCAGGATAGATGTGCTACAGCTCTTACAAAGTACCAAGCCTCTTTGCAGGGCAAAGTCAGCAAAGGACCAAGCCTCTTTGTAGGGCAGGATCAGCAGCGGAAGTGTTACAGCTATAGCTCTTACAAAGGACCAAGCTTCTTTGCAGAGCAAGATCAGCAAAGGGCCAAGCCTCTTTGTAGGGCAGGATCAGCAGCAGAAGTGTTACAGCTATAGCTCTTACAAAGGACCAAGCCTCTTTGCAGGGCCAGCAAAGGGCCAAGCCTCTTTGTAGGGCAGGATCCCACAACTCTTGCTCCTTCTTCCTGGATGGTCTGCTGGTCTTGTTCTTCTGCTCTATCTTCCTCGAAGGTCTGCGATGATCTGCCCCAGGCTCTCTGCTCAGGGGCCTTATATAGGTGTAAAAATTAGCTGTGTGATTGGTCTATAAAATGCACCAATCAGGAGCAGGATTGAAAATGGACCAATCAGGGATGGGCACCAGTGTTTTCCCTTGATTGGCAGGTCCTCTAGCTCCACTCTACTGGAACCTCTGGGGGAAGAAAGCTCCCCCCTTGCTCCAGCCTGCCTGTTTCTTTGCCAGCTGCTGTCACCAAGACAAGGTGGCAGGTCTCCTCCCCAGGCCCTACTTGGCTGAGCTGGCAGGGGTGCCACTTTTCCAGTATCAAGGGGACCCTTACTGAACAGGAGCAGGTTGTCAGCTATGGGAATCCTGTGGGGCTGTCAAGTGCATATCCCAGGACCCCAGGTCCTGGCTGGTGGGACAGAAATGTGAGTGTCAAGGACAAGTTTGTCTACTCAGATGTCATTCCCAAGACTTCAAGCTGTCTTGAAGGCTTCTTCCAGTGGGAGGTCTGTTCAGATGCTCCACTGGGCCTGTTCTGGGGAGCAGAATCTCTAAGGGGTATCCCTATGGAGAGTGCCAGTCAGCCATTGATTCCTCTAGGCTGGCTTCCGGCACTCCCTTTGCAGAGCTTTGTGCAGGTGACCCATGAGGAGCTTCTGGAGGACTCCAAACATTCCGTCTCCTTGGATGAAGAGCAAGTGCACCAAACCACCAACCATGGCCAGCGCTGGACTGGAGTGAGAATGGGCACAGAGGGGTCTCCATAGACCCAAAGAGGGGTGCCCCAGGCTATGCCCATGGGCAGTTTTACCACTTGAGGGATCCACAATCCCCTCCCTAAGGAATCCGGACTTTGGCTGGGCATGGTGGCTCACACCTACCATCCCAGAACTTGGGAGGCAGAGGCAGATGGATTGCCTGAGCTCACAGGTTTGAGACCAGCCTGAACCAGAACCTCTCCTCTAAAAAATAGCTGGGCATAATGACAGGTATGTATAGTCCCAGCTCTTGGGACAAGAGAATCTCTTAAGCCCAGGAGTTCAAGGTTGCTGAGAGCCGTGATGGCATAGCAGTCTATGGAGGGCAGCAAAGTGAGACTGTCAAAAAAAAAAAAAAAAAAAAGGAACCTGGCCTTTGTATGTCCCCAGTCACAACTTGGTGAGATGCACCAAAAATGCTTCCTGTAGTTTTCACTTTACACTAGTCCAGAGATAGTTTCCCATGTGGTTCAGAGATAGTTCCCCATGTGGTTGCTGTTCTCACGGCTTTAACAACCCAGCCTTGGGGTCTCCTAGAGCAGGTAGGCCACTCCCTTCCCTGCCAGGCCTCTCCAACACTTAACTCCAACCAGGGGGGCTATACAAAAAAGGGAGAGGATCACACAGAAAAGGGGGGAAAGCTACTGCATGCTTTTGTCTGTAAGGTGCCATCTCCAGGAAGAACTCCTAGTGGCCCCCACCTGGCAAGAGGCTGTTTCCTGCTGCGGTCCAACCTTTCAATGCCAGTGAACCCTGATTGGACACAATACTGTTTTTCAGTCAGCCATACTGCAGGGAACATGCTGTGTGTCCCAGTTGGCTGGGGAAGTTTTGAGGGGCTGGCAGAACTCAGCTCCAAGGCTGAAGGGCTCTGTCAACAGAAATTTACTTTCTCTCAGTTCTGGAGGCTGGAAGTCCCATGGCTGGAAGTAGTTGTCAGCTGGGAGGTCTCTCGGAGGCCTCTCTCCTTGGCTTCTGTGGCTGCCTTCCATCTCCATGTCCACAGAGAGGGCCTCTGTCATGCCTCTCTGTGTCCTTAGCACCTCCTCATATAAGGACACCAGTCATATGGAAATAGGGCCCTGTAACTTGAAGAACCTTTTGTCCTAATGCAGTCAGGTCTGAGGCTCAGGGGGTCGGACATAAATGATGAATTTCAGTCCATGACTTATGCTCAGAAGGGCTCCCAGGAAGGGGATGCTGGGTGACAAGTTGCATGTGGACAGTTGTACTAGCTGTGGCCATTCCACTTTCCAGACCTGCTGTGGCATAAACAGGTTACTAGTGATCTCTGAATGTCACTGCTCCTCTGTACCCAGCCTCACTGGTTGTTCATATTGTTTTAAGTGTTTTCTGATCTAGGTTCAGTGGGAAATAAAATCACATCATGGCTTCCATTTCCAGTTTCACAACTGACACCTGGAAGTCACATCTCAGTGCTTTAACACCTATTTGGGATTTCTCTCCCTTGAGTCACCTGCCCAGCCCTGTGGCCCCGTAACAAACTTTCTTACACCCTGGGCCTCATGGCATTCTCCCCTATGCCAGGCTCAGAGTTGCTGGGGCTGTTTCTCAAGACTCCATTTTATGTAACAAAGGCAGACACTTGTGCTGATCTCTGCAGAGAGGCCTCTCCTAGACACAAGGTCTCTACTTAGAGGGAGAAAACAGGCTGCCCCAAGACCTGCTCCCCATAGGAGAGCAGGCTGAGCCTTTAGCCCCTTTGCGGGTTGAGCGACTCTTTCACAGGGGTCACCTAATATCAGATATTTACATTGTGATGCATAACAGTAGCAAAATTATGGTTATGAAGTAGCAACAAAAATAATTTTATGCTTGGGGATCACCACAACATGAGGAACTATACTAAAGCATCTCAGCATTAGGAAGGTTGCGAACCACTGCAAGGAGCTTAGGAGAAAATACATGCAGCCCTCCGTGGAAGGGCCACAACTCTAACCCATGTGTTGGTGACCACCCATGTGACATCCCAGAACCTGAGTTTTTGCTTCTGCCCAGCGAGGGCCATTTGGGCATTCAATGGCACAATGCTCTTCATGCAGGGTGTCTGTGCAGGGCATTGTCATTCTGTCTAACAAAGGCCCGGAAGCAACCTTGAAAGTGTCATGCAGATTCTCCCTACAACTTCCCGCAAAGTGTTGGGCATCTTGGATTAGCTTCAGATGCTGGATGGCTGGCTGCAGGTTAGATTTAGCTCTCCGTGCTTCTGGGAGAGGTGTTATGGAGACGCCGTTTTTGGAGTTTTACATTACATCTGGTTCCTGGATGGCTGCCCACTCCTATCTGTCCTCCAAACTTGGCACACGAGTCCACACTTCTCCAGATTTTCTACTCAACTCCTAGTTTCCTCTCGGACAGAAAATTGTTGTGGTCCGAGGGAAAAGCTGGGTGCTTTTTGCACTTTTTGTGTTCAGTCTTTTTCTGATGGGGGAGGAGCTGGTTACTTCTAGTTCCCGCCATAGCCGCTGCTGTCAGTGCAGCTCTACACAGACTTCCAAAATTACAGGATGATTCAGTTCCTAAGCAGAGTCCCTTCCCCTCAAGTTTCTGTCCGATTGCCTGGATCCCTGATGCCCCAAACCGAGTCCAAATGGCTCCCGTTTCTGGCTGCCAAATTCCGCTCGGGAATCCAAGCCTCACTACACTCCCCATGAAACACACAAACTTCCCACAAATTGGGCACAGAAGTCCTTTGTGGGGGAGGGATTGGCTTCTGACTCTTAGGGCGCCAGCTGCAGACCTGGTGCCGCAGTTGCAGCTGCCACAGGTTGCAGCTGGCTCCATTTCAGCTGCTGCCCTGAGTTTTTTTCTGGCAGACACCGTACACTTTCAATCCATCAATTCACCTCATTGCTGCACACCCTGTGCTGCTTGTCCATGCCAGCACCTCACACAGTAAAAGATCCAGCTCCCCCACTCTCACCTGAAGCCACCAGGAGAGTTGATCCGAGGATGCATCCATCTTGCTGCCATCCATCTTGCTTCGCCTTTATCACAAAGGTCTTTATCCTCATTCTCCACTCAAGCTGGCTGAGAAGTAGGAGAAAGAGGAGAGGTTGGTCCAGCTGAAAATAGTGGCTCTCAAAATAGGTGGACACGGGTTGCCCCATGGTGGTAGAGTTTGTCCTGCTGACTCCACTCCGGAGATGCAGACAGCCTGAAAGTTGATGAAAATGCCAGAATGGACGTTTTTCAGAGTTCAGTTATCACAGAACAATAGATTTTGGAGGAGCTGACTATCAATAACAGCTTCATTGGTGATACCCAAGCAACATTTTCTGGACCAGGGGACCATTCCACACTATTGACTAGTAGTAAATTTTTTTTCAAATACAACTAAATACTTTACTACTAGCACTACCACCCTAAACATACTCTACCTGGTGTTCCTCACCAGCTCCTCCATGTGCTTTAAGCATCTCCCATTCTCATTTGACTTTAGAGTACTAATGATTTCAACTCCTCATCCAAAATTTGAGGGCCTATGAGTTGGAGAAACTTCACTTTTGAAAAGAAAATTTTAGATTCTCTAAAGAAGGTCCTATTTCTCCTTGCTCATGCTAGTGTTGGGGAAGAGTAAATATCCCTGTGATTTGTTCTATTTCTTCTATTTTTTCCTTAAGTGTGTAATGGAATGCAATGGTAAAGTGGGGATTCTAGCACCAGACTGTCCAGATTCTTTCCCTAGCTCTGTTATTCTTTGTGTGACCTCAGGAATATTATTTAAGCACTGGCTCCTTTGCATTCACTATAAAGTGAAGATTGTGTCACTATAATCTGTGGGCATTAAATGGCTTGATACTTATAAAGTGCTTTAGACAGTAGTTGGCGCATTGTGTCACCCTTGTAATTGCTTACAGCTGTAAGAACAGTTCTTATTTAAAATTTGGGGTCTTTAAGTTTTACTGCTGTTTGAGTATTAGTATGAGTCCTATTTTTAACCTCAGAGAGGAATAAGAGTAGATTCTTTAAAAGAGTGGAAGGCTTCAGGTGAGATAAAATTTTTTTTGGGGGGAGCAGTGGATCACACCTGTCAACCTAGCACACTGGATGGCTAAGGTAGGTGGATTGCCTGAGCTTAGGAGGTGGAAACCAGCCTGAACAAGAGTGAGACCTTGTCTCTATGAAAAATAGAAAAATTAGATGGGCACATGGTGGGCACCTCTAGTCACAGCTACTAGGGAGGCTGAGGCAAGAGGATCATATCACTGGAGCCCAAGAGTTTGGGGGTGCTCTGAGCTCTGACACAATGGCACTGTAGCCAAATAAAGAAAACTTACAGATGAATGCCATCCTCACTGCACCAGCACATGCATTCTCTTCACTAGCCACCTCTTCCCGAGCACAGCTTGGCAGCTACCCCCAAACTTGAGGGACAATGTCAAAGTCTATTCAGTCTTTCAGTTTAGTTGACCTTGTGGCTATTGGTACCACTCCTGCTTTACTTTGTGAAATAATCGGTATCCCACTGGTGCTTTCCCAGAAGGCAGTGCTACTCTCTGCTTGAAGCAAAATTATCACTGAGTTTTCACACGAAGGGGAAAAAAACCCACAGGGTTGTGCTTATAAAATCAATAAAACTTCTAAATGGTGCATCAAAAACAGGGAGGCCTCAAAATGTACATGCACTTGGGTCCCATGACACTTGAGGAGCTTCACTGTAGTTGCCATGGAATCTTTAAAGTTTTCACTTTTGTGCACTGAGAATTTCAAGCCCAATGTGCAGTAACATCAGTTTTTTTTTTTTTTTTCCACTGAATTACACAACATCAGTCACAGGTATCAGCAGTAATGGAAGATAAGGAGTTCCTAAGACAACATTTAACACAAACAGGTAACATTTAAGGAGCTTAATTGCATATAATGTTTTTTAGAAAACAGTTCCCTTTTTCCTCTACTCTGTTTTTTAAAAAGTCATTTGCAATGGCAATTTTCTGACCCTCTGTGCTTATAAGTGCCATTTGTAAAGTTATTGTAAAGTTTTTTCTTCTTTTAAATACTGGTGACAATAGTGGTTATGAATGATCTCTAATATCTCTCTCATCAATGAGTCAACTGATGCACATGGTATATAAATTGATCACAGAGACCTCACGACATGAGAATTTTTTTCATTAATTATTTTTTATTAAATCATTGATGCATTTATGGGGTTCAGGGTACTGCTTCAATATACAATGTGAAATATTTACATTGAACTAAGTGACACATCCATCAGAATGTGGATGTGTTATACTCACTTTTTAATAGTTTTGAAATGTACCATTATATCATTTACATTAGGTGAGGTCCCACCAAATATCCTCCCCCCTCTCGTATCCCCTTCCTCTCTCCTCTCTCTGGACTATAGTTATGTTTTGCCATTTGTACAAATGTGTAGGCAGTTATATATTGATTTCATAGTGGTATTGAGTACACTGGATACTTTTTTTCCATTCTTGAAATACTTTACTAAATGTTCCAGCTCCATCCAGGTAAACATAAAAGATGTGAA
>CAUYQV010099614.1:0-13137 GCA_963574575.1 Galagoides demidoff | reverse complement strand
ACAGACAGCTCTTAGTGAGATGTTGGGCCATTACTCTGCATGTCCAGCATGGCTTAATGTGCCTGACAAACACTCCCTCACATAAACATCACCACAAACCTTTGAACCCGCCAGTTTCATAGGGAGATAAGAAACCTATGGCAGAGAGCTTCAGCAGGTCACCCAAAACCACACAAGTGAAAGGCAGAGCCTGGTGTTGCAGCAAAGACTGGTAAGAGTCCCAGAGAAAGGGGGAACCTTCAGAAATAAGATCTGATGATTAGTGGGCTCAGGCCACCCCTTATCATGTTAAGCTTCTCCCTCAGACATTCATTCACCTCGATAGATGTGAATGCTATTTCATTTAGGGAGTTAGAAAGTTTTCTTATTCCATTTTCTTCAAATCGTTTAATAAAACCAAAACATATTATATCCAATCTTACAGTACAGACTCACAGCCCCACAAAACTGCTATTTACTCACAGGGCATACCCACAACCAAACTCTGGCAGCGATGGGGCCTCTCTTGCGGAAGGCAACACCTTCTTTCTAGCATGCCCATAAGGGAGAAAAACAAATAGGTTTACAGTGTCAGGTTGTGCTAAGTAAAAGAAGAACAGACTCAGAATATTAATACTCTATGATTGTATTTATATAAAATTCTAGAAAAGGCAAATCTATAGTGATCAGTGGTTGCCAGGCTCCAGGTGGGTGAAATAGACTGACTGCAAAGAGGGGGGAGGGAATTTTCTGGAACCATGCATGTGTTTATTCTGTCAAGATTGTGGTGGTGGTTACCTGACGATATACATTTGTCAAGTGTGATCAAATTCAACAATTAAAATTCATGATTCCATGGTATGTCAATCATATCTCAATAAAACTGACAAAAATAAATTCAAATGGTTTAAAAAAAAAAAAAAACAAACAGTTAAAGCTCCGTCAAGTGAGGACTGATTGTAGGGAAGAAAAAAAAATTGACACATGCATGCTTATGGGGAATCAAGTAGTTTTAGACCTTGTTTCTCTTCTAGCACTAATTCCACTGCATAACCTTCAATTTTGTATTGTCCTTTGTACAACAATAGGTCGTTTCTGCACTCATTTAAACCCAGATTGTTGAAATTATGATTAGAAATGACAGATGAATGTGAACACTTCATTGAGTGGTATATAAAAGAGAGGCAAAGTAGTGAAGCAGAAAGTACACTGATCTTTGACTCTGTAGATAAAAAATTCTAGCTCTGTTCTGATGCCCAGCTGTTTCCCTGAGCCACCCAGGCGAAAGATGTCTATGGCGCGCTCCTGTTTGATTTACCTTCCAGATCATCAGTTTCCTTATCTGTGAAATGAGAGGATTAGTGTAAATACTTAGTCATTTATTAAATCAGCAAACATTTCTTTTCTTGCGGTTTTTGGCTGGGGCTGGGTTTGAACCCACCACCTCCAGCATATGGGGCGGCGCCCTACTCCTTTGAGCCACAGGCGCTGCCCAGCAAACCTTTCTGAGGACCCACTTATTGGGTATTTAAAGAAGAGCCTGTTGGCTCAGCGCCGCGGCTCAAGTGGCTAAGGTGCCAGCCACATACACCTAAGGTGGCGATTTCGAATCCAGTCCGGGCTGCCAAACAAGGATGATGGCTGCAACCAAAAAATGGCCGGGCATTGTGGCGGGCGCGTGTGGTCCCAGCTACTTGGGAGGCAGAGGCAGGAGACTCGCTTGAGCCCAGGAGTTGGAGGTTGCTATGAGCTGTGATGCCATGGCACTCTACCCAGGGGGATAGCTTGAGGCTCTGTCTCAAAAAAAAAAAAAAAAGAGCGTTTTTAACATCCCTGCCTGGAAGACCTTGCAGTCTAGGAAAGAGATTCATGCTGTGACTTCTGAGCCTGTGTCTTCAGAGGTAGCACAGTTTCTGTCTGGCACACTCTCTCTTGCTTTCTTTCTTTCTTTGGGTCTTCACTCCTTGGTACCTGGACAGCGTGCTGTGAGGTAAACTAAGGCACCACGGAGAGGCTGCTGGTTGATATTCTGGCTAATGGCTGCAAACGAGAGCCAGTATCAACCTCCACACCAATGAGTATCCCTGTGGCTGTTCCCCTGAGTGAGAAACCTCGGGTGACAACCCTTGCTAGGCTCAATCCACAAGGAGAAGTATGAGAAATAACGTGAAAATGCTCACTGTTGTAAAGCACTGAGGTTGGGAGACCTGCCAGGTGCGAAAAGATACCTAACCCTCAGGACATCTTTGACAACAGAGGTTAATAGCAATTTATCGCCCATCCCTGGAAACGGGAGGAAAGAATTACCTCCAAAATACTTGGATTCCTTTCCCCCGCCCACAAATACACACAAGCCACCCTTTCTGCCGCATAGCGCAAGGGAACCTGCCTAAATGCAGAGGGACAGTGAGTGAGTTCTGTACAGCCTGAAGTTGGCTTTCACAAGTATATCTGCTGACCCAAACACAAGCACTTCAACGACTAGGCAGACCTATTCCTGTCTGTGTTCCTTAAAGTCTGTTACTGCGACTTCCGTCTAGGAAGAAGTTTTCCTTGACCTTACTAAGCGCTCTGTCCCGGCCGCGGCCTCCCCTGATTTCCATTTACAAGGGCTGCTCAGTGCAGCACCCGGCGCCCAGCACGAACCGTGCGGCGAGCTCACCCGGTCCCCACCCGTCAGCCTGCAGCAGCCTCCACCCCTGGGCCAGGACCCCAAAGGACGAGAAGTATGAGAAATAACGTGAAAATGCCATGGGGGCAGATCCGCACAGGGGATGAGGGGGCAGATCCGCACAGGGGATGAGGCCGCGGACCGGGAATGTCTCGGCGTGGCGGTGGGGCCTGGAGCACCCTGGGGACCTGGTGGGCCCGCTCACCTCCGGCCGGCTACGTTTCTGCAGCAAGTGCTCCAGGTAGAGGTCAGAGAGGGCCGTGCGCATGCTGCCCCCACCCTCGCCCTCGCTGGCCTTGAGCGTCATCTCACACAGTTGGCACACCGGGAGTCGGGAGCTGGCAGCGCTGGGAATTCGAGGGCTCGGGGCCTGCGGGGCGGCGGGGAAGCGGAGCAGCTGGGCCAGTCACCGCCCCGCAGGCGGCGCGCCGGGCGGGCGTGGGCGGAGCTCCGCCCACGCTCCTGCCCACTCCCGCACTCGCCCCGCCCCGGACTCGCCCACGCTACAGACCCCGCGGCGCCCAGAGATCTGCAGAGCAGCCAGCCAGGACCCGGAGGAAGCGTAGCTCTAGCCCGGCCCCTGTAGGTTCAAGGTGGTAGCGTGGGCTGAATCCCAGAAGAACAAGAACTGGGAGGGGGCCAAATTCGTGTAGGTGTCAGTGAGGCATCCAAGGGCTGCAGTGGCCTCCCCTTCGCTCCACCTGGGCTGCGCCTAGCTTCTAGCTGATGTAACCCCTGGAGCAGTTCTTATGCTCAGGAAAACAGGGGAAGTCGGAATCAGCCGGCTTGGTGGCGCTTCAACAAACAGTGTTGGAGATTGGCAGATTCCAGGCCTTACCCATAAGTCAACGTGACCACAGCAAGGCCAGTGTACTCTTCAAGATTTGGAAATTGCGAAAATGCCTTTAAGGCTCCTGCGCTGCTACTACTCTGTCATTTACATTGCTCCATGCCGTTTAATGAAAGTCCTTATTGCCTTGGGAAGCAAACCGTTTTTACTTTTTTAAGGCCAAATCTCTTTCTGTTAATGCCAGAAAAATTTTAAGGATTAGTGAAAGCGAAGGGAGCAGACATTCCTTATGAATCCTAGACAAGGGTATCTCAGTACCCTAACGCCTCAGGAGCGGTAAAACAGCAGCCACAGGGAGGAAGGCTTTCTGATCCAAACAAACGCTTCCTGCTCTGACAGGGCTCTTGGCCGTCTTACCGCAAGCTTGTAGCTTCACAGTACCAAAAGCAGTTTATTATGCCATACAGTCTTATTCTGACCTTCATCAAAACTGTCTGAGAGGCGCTCATAACCAAGAAGGGAAAATCCAAGGCAGAAGTTTCGAGCTACGTGGCCCAGTTTTCTCTGCTAGGAGCCTGAGCTCACATGATTGATGGTTTCCTTCCCCAAGATCACGCTAAAGGAACAAGGGGGAGAGAGAAGAGACAGTGCAACAAGGAGGGATGCGGGGAAGAGGGGGAGGGGCCTCAAAGAGAGGAATTAAGAGAGTGATACCGGTTCAGGGATGGACTAATTGGACAATGGCATAGAACAGACAACCTAGAAACACACCTGTGCATGTATAGAGCTATGGTACCTGGTATGAGTGGCAGAAGCGGCAGGTTAGGTAAGTTAAGAGGGGTTTTTCATTAACTGATTCTTCAAAGTGATTATTTATATTGGAAAAGCTAAAACCGGAAACCTCCTTCACGTGATATTAAAAATATAAGAATCTATTCCAGATGGATTAAGGACTTAAATCTCAAAAACACCTTCGAAGCCCTTGACAGAAAAGACAGGCAAAGAACTTTTAGATTGGGATAAATATTTCTTAAACAATGCACATAAACCATTGACAGTTAAATGGAATACTGCTAACTGTGATATTTACTGAGAAATTTATGTATCGAAAGACACCATAGGTCTGGCGTGGTGGCTCACATCTGTAATCCTAGCACTCTGGGAGCCCCTGGAGGCGGCTGGCTTGAGCTCACGAGTTGGAGACTAGCCTGAGCAAGAGCGAGACCCCCGACTCCAATAAAAATAGAAAAACTAGCTGGGCGTTGTGGCAGGCGGCTGTAGTCCCAGCTACTTGGGAGGCTAAGGCAAGAGGATCGCTTGAGCCCAAGAGTTTGAGGTGACCCAGGAAAAGGACAGATTTTCACTCTGTGGTTCTGGCACATTGGGTATTTATAATGACAAAACAAACACTAACACTAGATAAAGGTAGAAAGTAAGCACTTTATCTAAGCTACCGTAGTAGGAAGAAGAACCAAAGAAAGAGTGACTCCTTGAGCAAAATTTAGTTAGTTTTATTAAGGCAAAGCTCCGCCGAGTGGAAAAGTACTGGGAAAGCAAGTCAGCTGACTCCGAGGCTGGATGGTCATACAACTTGTCTTTTTTTCAACATTATCATGCCCTTTTATGTTCGGCCAGCTCCATCCAGTTCAAGGTGGTCATTGTGCAGAATCTGGTTTTCCTCCTAGGAATTTATTGCTTCTTGAAATTTATTGCAACTATCTGCTTTTCTCAGTTCCTAGAACCGCCTTTAGGTACAGAGGTTCAGTTCAAAGTTCATGAGTGGAAAATTATAACTTTTTGCAATATAAAAAAAGAAAGTGGACTCTACCTTACACCATAGAAAAATTAAATACCAAGTAGCATAAGGACTCAAACATAAAAGGCAAAACTATAAAAACTTTTGGAGGACAATATAGGATAATTACTTTATGACTTTGGGGTGGAAAAGGATTTCTTTTTGTTAATTTATTTTTTATTCTATTAGGAAAATAAAACACTAAAATAATTATATGGAGGAAATGATTGCCAAATTTGACTGCATTAAAATAAGCACTTCCAAGCCAGGCGCAGTGGCTCATGCCTGTCATCCTAGCACTCTGGGAGGCCGAAGGGGGTGGATTGCCCTGAGCTCACAGGTTCAAGACCAACCTGAGCAAGAGAGGGAATCCATGTCTCTACAAATAGCTAGGCGTTGTGGACGGTGCCTATAGTCCCAGCCACTTGGGAGGCTGAGACAAGAGAATCGCTTGAGCCCAAGAGTTGGAGGTTGCTGTGAGCTATGACATCATGGCACTCTACTGAGGGTAACAAAGTGAGACTCTATCTCAAAAAAAATAAGCACTTCCATTCATCAAAATACACCATATGAAGAGTGAAAATACAATCTTCACACTGTGATAAAGTATTTTTCACGTACATAGCTTACAAAAGATTAGTATATAAAATCTATGAAGATTTCTATTGATGAATAAGCAAAACTTCTAATTAGAAAAATGGGCAAAATCCATCAACAGGAATTTCATAGAAGAGAGAGACAAATGATACAAGCCCATGAAAATGTCTTTACTTTTATCAGTTATTAGGGAAATATAACCTAAGAAAACAATGGGGCATGATTTCTCATTCACTAGCTCAAGAAAAAATTAAAAGGTTGATGACATTGCATGTTATCAAGGAAATGGGACAATGGGAACATTCATAACTACTAGTAGGTGTGTGTACATTGGCGCAGTGGCTTTGGGAAGCTGGCATTGCATCACAAAGTGGAACATTTGCTTGCCCTTTGACCCAGGTATTTAATCATAGGGTATGCGCCTTATAGAAATTTGCATGTGTACACTATGAGACATGTATAGGAATATTTATGAAAGATTTATTTAGAACAGAAAGAAGCAGAAACAATACAAATTTCCTATAGTTAACAATCTAAATATGTAGAGCTTTCTTCATATGATGGCACATTATGGGAAATGAGTGAAATGGGCTAATTACAACTATAAGCATCAACATGAATGAATCTCAGAACATAATGCAAGCAAAAGAAGAAAGTCACAGAGGAATACATATACATGGCTTAGTTTTTATAAAATTTAAAAACATGCAAGGTTATGGTGTTAGAAGACAGGATTGGGTTTACTTTGGGGGTTAGGAAGGGCTGTCCATCTGGAGGGGGAATACAAGGAGGAACTTGTTCACTTTGTGGTAATTCTATGACCTGTGCTCTTTTCTGTGTGTATATTAAACTTTAAAAAAGAAGCTTAAAAACTCTGGGTCTACAAAGCAGAGGGACGCTTCAAGAATTTTTAAAAATAAAGGCAAAAATTAAATAATACATTGCAAAACATAATTCTGAAATATGTACAGAAAACCAAGGCGATAACCCAATGTTAAGAACAGAGGAGGAAAGGCTATGAGCCCAGAATGTAAATTGGTACACCCATTATGTGAAACAATATCAAAAATGTTCATAGCTTATAACCCCACAATTCCACATTCAGTAATTTATATCAAGGAAGAACTTGGACATGAATATAAAGACGATGAAGCTGTGTATAAGGATGCTCATCAAATTGCTGTTTGAGTAGCAGGGTCCTAAATGAAACTAACACCAAAACTCAGAAGTTCGCAGTTTTTCTTCTGTTTTATTATATATAGCTTTTGACTTCCCTCCTAACCTACTACCTGCCGTTTAGTGAAAAAGAATTTAATAGAAATCTGATTTAAAGCTTACTGTAAACTGATCAACAGTCACTGCAGATTGTCTCTGGTAAGAATGACAATCTGCTCCTAACATCTGGGGGGATGGGATAAAGGATGTGTGGCTAATACAGTGCTATGGGGAGAAATTGTCCCCCTTCACTTCAGCTTGTATGAGCTGGCACCTACTGGTGTCACAGGGATAGCTGTTGTTCCACTGGTCTTGTTCCCTGTTAGTCTCTAACACATCGCTTCATCTTTTCATTTGAACAATGTTTTCAGTAGCTCCCAACTGGCAGCAGTACCTTTAAGCCTCTGTCATGTCCTCCATTGAGGTCCTGACATAGCTGACCACTCCTAGTCTTCTTAAATTTTTCTTCACAGATGTATTGAGGTATAACTGACAAATAAAATTGTATATATTTAACAAATAGAATAGATTGATATACATATATAGTGTGAAATAATTACCACAATCAAGTTAGTTAATGCATGAAACACTTCACGTAGTTACTATTTTTTTACGTGGTAAGAATAAGTAATATTTACTCTCACCATATCCCATGCAAATTATAAGCAAAAAGCAACACGGGTGGGTAGACTTAGACAAAGTACACTTTCATTCTGAATCTTTGATTAACAGAGTAAAATAAATAAATAAATGAATAATAAGTTAAAAATTAGGCTGTGTGTGGTGACTTGTGCCTGTAATCCCAGCACTCTGGGAGGCAGAGGCAAGTGGATTGCTTAAACTAAGGAGTTTGAGACCAGCCTGTGAAAGAGTGCAACTCCACCTCTACTAAAAAAAAAAAAATTAGCTGGGCACTGTGGAGATAGGAACCAGTGTCCCGGATCCAGGGAATAGTCTTGACCTAGCACTAGGGTTTGCAGCAGAAAAGACAGGCAGGCAGATGGATAAACAAGACTCCTGAAGAAGGGCCTTTCTCCAACTCACTGAGTCTTAGCAAGTTAGTGTGCAGTGTTGCTTGTTAAGGGGGCTGCGGCAAGGGTCCAGGGTGGTCCTAGGACTGCCTTCTTCCCAGGTTTCAGCACCATTTGTTAGATGGTGGAAAGGTGCCACAAGGAACCAGGCCAAGTAAAGGTAACAGCAGTGATTTATTAAATGGAAAATGGTGTGGCAGAAACACAGCTCAGGAGGTGGCCTGGTCATAGCTCAGTAACTTGGGATGTGGTGCAAGAGATCAAAGGTCATCTGCTAAAGGCCCTTTACAGGTTAATCTGCTGTCAATCTTCTGTAACTTGGAAGAACCGTTTCACAGAACCAGAAAAAACACTGCGAGTCCTATTCATTGCTTAACGAATGTCCAGATCCATTGGAGGTAGAGAAAGTCCTGTCTACTTAAGAGTAGTTAGACCCATTGAAGGCAGAGGGGCACTAACAAGAACTAGTCTATTCTTTAATTAATGAGTTTTAACCCATGGAAGGTGGAGACTTAATGTTTATTCCAGGAGGTAGAGAAAGACTTAACAGGCTAGGCAACCCAGGCACAAGAGGATTTGGAAAGAGACTCAGTTACCATGTCGTTAACTGTCCATCAAACTGGTTCCATGGTAACTCCTGAACCACGAAGAGGGGCCATACCAGCCAGTATAACAGAACTGGGCCATTACCAGAGGCTTTTTGTCATGGCAAAGGGAACCTGTTCGTTGGCCACGGGGAGCACATCTTGCTCTGTAAACCTGTACGTTGCTCTTCCTCAGTAAACTTTGCTTCACACTTGCCTTGCTTTTTTGGTGGGCCTGGTCATCTTCTGCCAAGAGCATACCAAGAACTGAGAAACAGACAACTGCCTGAACCCCAACAATTTCAAACTCAGAACAGCAAAAGAGAAAAGCAAATTAATAATTTTAACACTATTACCTGTATTACATTTATAATAGTGAATACATAGAAACACCTTAAATAATTATTTATATGGGGAGATGGTGAAACCACTCATGTCCACATTTTAAAAAATCTCGTTTTAAATTAGTTTGGAAAGTGCTCTATATTATGCCCCTTGTGGAGATTCATATTAGCCTCTTAAAAATTCTTACAAGTCCTGGAACAAAGAAACATACTTAAATTTGTTTAATTCAGCATCTCCCAAGCATTACTGACCATATAACCCTACTGTTTTATGACATTTATTAAAACAGGACTATTGTTTCACAGAATAGAGTTTGGGAAACTGGTGACATATATATGTAAAAAAATTTGGAAGGAGATACACCTGGATGCTAAGTGTGTTTATTTTGGGGTGCTGGGTTTATGAGTACCTTTTCTTTTTTCTGTATTTCCTGAACATTTTTTGCAATAAACATGTATTACTTTTATAACCAAAACACTTATAAGGTTATTCACATTTTTCAATTATATCTTTTGAAGGATAAAATGAAGACAAGTATAATTTAAGATGGAAGACAATTTAATTTTAACCAATAGATACTTTCTCATTTTAGGCATACAGCATAGCCTCCACTTTCTTGAAATTCACCAAGCCAAAGACCATGCTGTCCCTATTGAATCTTGTCGTTTCTTCACTGGATTGGTTCACCCAAAAGAAAGCTAGAAAAGGAAGACAAAATGGTGAGTGCCAAACTAAGTTTAAGTTCCTATAAACTCTCCTGGTCTGCACTAAGTTTCAGTATAAAGATACCACCTGTGCCAAGATTGAATTTTAGATACCTATTTCTCTTTTTTTGTTTTGTTTTGTTTGTTTTGTTTTCTTTCTTTTTTTTTTTAAACAGAGTCTCAAGTAGTCACCCTGGGTAGAGTGCTGAGGCTGTCATAGCTCACTCCAACTTTTGGACTCAAGGGATCCTCCTGCCTCAGTTTTTCTATTTTCAGTAGAGATGGGGGTCTCGCTTTTGCTCAGGCTGGTCATGAATTTCTGAGCTCAAGCTATCCACCCACCTTGGCCTCCCAAAATGCTAGGATTACAGATGCAAGCCACCGTGCCAGCTAGATACCTATTTCTCTTAATATGAACCAAATGATTTCATACAGACAAGATGTTTTGATGACTTGAGAAAAGAAGAATAAGAATACGTTTCTAGCATGGTTAGGACTGGAGGTAATGGTACATAGTTTTTCTTATTTTGTTATTTAAGTATTTTTTTTTTTTTTTGAGACAGAGTCTCACTTTGTCGCCCTCGGTGGAGTGCTGAGGTGTCACACCTCTTGGGCTTAAGCGATTCTCTTGCCTCAGCCTCCCAAGTAGCTGGGACTACAGGCACCTGCCACAACGCCCGGCTATTTTCTTGTTGCAGTTTGGCCAGGGCTGGGTTCAAACCCGCCACTCTCAGTACTTGGGGCTGGTGCCCTACTCACTGAGCCACAGGCACCGCCCTATTTAAGTATTTTTTTTTTAAATACACTGATCAAACAATACAGTTCACTGCAGAATGATTGGAAAGTGCAGACAGACAAAAATAAAAATGAAAACAACAGCAACAACAATAATTAAAATGGGCCAGGTGCGGGGCTCACGCCTGTAATCCCAGCCCTCTGGGAGGTCAAGGTGGGTGGATTGCCTGAGTTCATGAGTTCAAGACCAGCCTGAGCCAGAGCTGGTCTCAAACTCATGACCTCATCTCTAAAAAAATAGCTGGGCATTGTGGTGGGCACCTGTAGTCCCAGCTACTTGGGATCCTTAAGAGGATCACTTAAGCCAAAGAGTTTGAGGTTGCTGTGAGCTATGATACCACGCCTCACAAAGTGAGAGACTCTGTCTCAAAAAAAAAAAAAAAAAAAAGAACCGAAACTTTTCCTTAATTACAGATGTCCAGGCTGGTAAAGAGCCTGAGTGTTTGTGTTCCCCCTTCATATTTCCTCTCTCCTCCCTTCTCCTCTTGCCGCAGAAGCTTACGTGAGGCAACAGAGAGTGCCCATTAGTGCTGTGGTGATAAGAAAAGCGAAAATGGCTGCTGGAGGTAGAGTGCTCTTCATGAGATCCCACAAGTAATCCTTGAAGTCTTTCAGCCATGCCCCGTAGTTGCCTGCAGTAAGAGCATAGACATTCACTGAGGAGAGGTCAAGTAAGCGATGGAGTACGGTAAGGGCTAGATGTTTTCTTTACATCTAGGAAATAGAGGACCAAGGGATTTGACCCCAAGGAAAGTGGAAGACAAAAATGTCTGTGCTGTGGAATCAAGAGGATTCACCACTCAGTAGCAAGGCGTGTGAGCAGCATTCGTGTGCCTGTTGGCAGCAGGACTGTGGGAGCCCCTAAGATGTGGATCAGTAGATCAGGTTTATTTTAAATTTCAGCTCTTTTGTCAAGCCTTTCCTTACCCTTCCCCCCTCCAAACAATTTTAATTATCCCCTTGACTTCTGGGACCATAAATCATATTCCATGGAAATTTGGCTGCTATAGCTTTATCTGCCCTTTTATGAGCTCCTTGATAACAGGGGCTGTTCAAATCCTAATCTGCATAGTTCAGCAAAGGGCTTGGTACACAGTGGGTAGGGTAATGCTTGTTAAACCAACTTTACCCAAATTAGAATAGTTTGTTTTTATGTTAACATTTCTTGTTCTTTCTTTTTTGGAGACAGAGTCTCATTATGCTGCCCTCAGCACAGTGCCGTGGCGTCACAGCTCACAGCAACCTCAAACTCTTAAGCTTAAGCAATTCTCTTGCCTCAGCTTTCCAAGTAGCTGGGACTATAGGAGCCTGCCACAACACCCAGCTATTTTTTGTTGCAGTTGTTATTGTTGTTTAGCTGGCCTGGGCTGTGCTCAAGCCTGCCAGCCTCAGTGTATGTGGCTGACGCTGTAATCACTGTGCTAGGGGTGCCAAGACTGTTAACATTTCTTTTAAACATAAAATCAGTGTTTTCTGACCTGAGACAGGAATCTCACGTCTAATGAAGATAGGACCATTCATTCTAACAGCAAACACACCCCTTGAGCGTGATTTTGATCCTGCTTTTTCTTGTATTCCAAGAGCAGATAAAGGTGAAGGTGAGGAAGCCACCATCTCTAAGAAGAGGTAACTCAGACAACACAGCAGAAATGCAATGCACAGCAACTTGTGGGGTTCCATGGACTCCACCTTCAGCTATGGCTGAAGAGCTGGTCCTCCTAGATCACTCTGTCAAAGGGAGATTTCTTTGTCCTTACTTCTTTTCCTTGGCAGCTTTGTCTGAAAAGTTATAAAACGGTGGTTTAGTTGTTACACTAGAAAGTTTCTCACCTATTATGAACACAAGGATAACTCATTGACTTGCACAGGTGAGTCCTGAACATGGTCAATTTCCAAAGCAAAAGGTATCTACCCCCTCCAAAAGCCACAGTAAAATAAAACCTTACTATGCCCCCTCCTACACATCATCCCTTTTCAGTCTTACCCAACTCAATTAGTAGAAAGTCTTTCAGCTGTTTAGGCCAAGACATGTGGCATCATCTTTGTGATTGACTCTTTTTTTTTTTTTTTGAGACAGAGTTTCAAGCTGTTGCCGTGGGTAGAGTTCCGTGCCATCATAGCTCACAGCAACCTCAAACTCTTGGGCTCAACATATCCTCTTGCCTCAGTTTTTCATTCTAATAGAGACAGGGTCTTACCCTTGCTCAAGCTGGTCTTGAAGTCCTGAACTCAGTCAATCCACTCATCTCAGCCTCTCAGAGTGCTAGGATTATAGTCGTGAGCCACCATGCCCAGCTCAATAATTATTTTTTTGAATGAATGAATGATGAATTTTATCAGATATATTGCTCATCAAATGACCCAGATAGTGCTACTATTTTGCCTTTGTGCTGCTTTGAATACTGCTTCAAGTTGAGGCAGCCATCTTGTGACCATGAGGCAATGTCCATGAGGAAAAGGCCAAAAATATGACATATATTCTGGCTCAGACTTTTTTTTTTTTTTTTTTTTTTGAGACAGAGCCTCAAGCTATCCCCCTGGGTAGAGTGCCATGGCATCACAGCTCATAGCAACCTCCAACTCCTGGGCTCAAGCAAGTCTCCTGCCTCAGCCTCCCAAGTAGCTGGGACC
>CAUYQV010099613.1:0-13747 GCA_963574575.1 Galagoides demidoff | reverse complement strand
GGGGTCTTGGTCTTGCTCAGGCTAGTCTTGAACTCCTGAGCTCAAGCAAGTCTCCTGTTTCAGCCTCCCAAAGTGCTAAGATGAGAGGTGTGAGCCACTGTGCTGAGCCTAGATTTCTTTTAAACAATTGGAAAACCTAGTAACATGGCTGACCTTACAGGCTGGCCTCAGTTGGCTCAAGGAGACAGGAGGTGCCCCTCTCTGGCCACCAGTTTGGCACAGTCGCCACCACTCCTGACTGCTGCTTGCTCTGCCAGAACTCTTTTTTTTTTTCTTTTTTGAGATAGAGTCTCACTATGTTGCCCTTGGTAGAGTGCTGTGGCATTGAAGCTCACAGCAACCTGCAACTCTTGGGCTTAAGTGATTCTCTTGCCTCAGCCTCCCAAGTAGGTGGAACTACAGGCACCTGCCAGAATGTCTGGGTATTTTTTGGTTGCAGTTGTCATTGTTTAGTTGGCCTGGGCTGGGTTTAAACCCGCCAGCCTTGGTGTATGTGGCCAACACTGTAACCACCGTACTACCAGTGACGCCATGCCGGAACTCTTTTTTGTTTTTGTTTTTTAAAGATAGGGTCTCATTCTATCACCCAGAGTGGAGTGCAGTAGCATAATCATAGCTCACTGCAACCTCAAACTCCTGGGTTCAAGCAGTCCTGCCTCAGCCTCTTGAGTAGCTGGAACTACAGGTGTGCCCCACTATCTATACCCAAATAAGTTTTTTTTTATTTTCTGTAGAGATGGGGTCTTGCTACATTGCCCAGGCTGGCCTTTTTTTTTTTTTGAGACATAGCCTCAAGCTGTCCCCCTGGGTAGAGTGCCATGGCATCACAGCTCACAGCAACCTCCAACTCCTGGGCTCAAGTGAGTCTCCTGCCTCAGCCTCCCAAGTAGCTGAGACCACAGGCGCCTGCCACAACGCCTGGCTATTTTTTGGTTGCAGCCATCATTGTTGTTTTGGCAGGCCTGAGCTGGATTCGAACCCGCCACCTTAGGTGTATGTGGCTGGCACCTTAGCCACTTTAGCCACAGGTGCCGAGCCTCCCAGGCTGGTCTTGAATAGAACTTTCTTCACAGATGTTACTTGCCTGGCTCTTGTAAGCATCTGAAATTGTCTGGAACTCGGGAACCTCTCTCAGTACTTCAGCTCACCTCTGAACCTCAGCCCCATGCTGCTGTTGGAGACATTCTGAAGGGAAGCCAGCCAGGGTCAGCCCCCTCCAGGGTCCCACTCACAGTTCCCTCTTCTTCTCTCAGCTCCAGCGATTCAAGCGCTCTCTCTCCCTCAAGACCATCCTCCGAAGTAAGAGTGTGGAGAACTTCTTCCTTCGCTCAGGCTCTGAGCTCAAGTGCCCCACCGAGGTGCTGCTGACGCCCCCAACCCCCCTTCCCCCTCCCTCCCCACCACCCACATCCACGGATGCGGGTTTGCCCACCCCAGCACCATCTCCATGCCCAGTCCCACGTCCCCTGGCACCACTCAAACCAGTGAGGTTGCACAGCTTCCAGGAGCATGTCTTCAAGAGAGCCAGCCCTTGTGAGCTGTGCCATCAGCTCATTGTGGGTAAGTGCCTGGATCCTGATGTGGGCAAGGGGAGAACAGAGAGGGCATTAGGGGTGTGGCCTATGGTACTGCCGGGTCCTGGACTCTTGCTATTCAGGGCCTCCAGTACTAACCATGCCTCTCACCCTGAGCAGACAAATAAGCAGCATGGTAGTTGAGTGTGCACCCAGTGCCACTGCTGTGCTTACTACCACTTTCGGCTTCAGTGCCCCTTCTCACCCTAACTGCATGAGGGGTAGGTGGTAGGCCCAAGGCTGGCATGAGAATGCCCAACTCCTGCTCTCCCCCATGCCCTCACCTTTCTCCTTTGCCTCTTATCCATGAGAATATCCTTTCTTGCTGAACCCAATTTGTTCTTAGGAAACTCCAAGCAGGGCTTGCGATGTAAGACATGCAAAGTCAGCGTCCACCTCTGGTGCTCTGAGGAGATCTCCCACCAACAATGCCCAGGCAAGATGGTGAGTGGGGAGACAGGCAGAGAAGGCTGGCTGTGAGTGTCCCCAGGACTGTTGAGAGGGACAATAATCCCCCCCAAGGATGGCACCTCCTGTGAGGTATTCCTGGACTTGGGAAGGACTGAGCTCTTTCTTTTTTTTTTTGAGAAAAAGTCTCACTTTGTTGCCCTCTGTAAAGTACTGTGGTGTCATAGCTCACAGCAACCTCAAACTCCTGGGCTTAAGTGATTCTCTTATCTCAGCCTCCCAAGTAGCTGGGACCACTACAACGTTGGTGGTGCCCGCCACAATGCCCAGCTATTTTTTGGTTGCAGCCATCATTGTTGTTTGGCGGTCCCGGGCTGGATTCGAACCTGCCACTTTAGGTGTATGTGGCTGGCACCTTAGCCACTTGAGCCACAGGCACCAAGCCTTTTTTTTTTTTTTTTAAGACAGTTTCACATTGTTGCCCTTGGTAGAGTGCTGTAACATCATAGCTCATAGCAACCTCAAACTCTTGGGCACAAGCAATCCTCTTGCCTCAGACTCCCAGGTAGCCAGGACTATAGGTGCCATCCATTAATACCCAGCTATTTTTTTTTTTTTTGAAGTTTTTGGTCAGGGCTGGGTTTGAACCTGCCACCTCTGGCATATGGGGTCAGCACCCTACTCCTTTGAGCCATAGGCACTACCTTACCCAGCTATTTTTAGAGATAGAGTCTCACTCTTGCTCAGGCTGGTCTTAAACTCCTTGAGCTCAGGCAATCCATGTGCCTTGGCCTCCCAGAGTGTTAGGATTACAGATGTGAACCACCACACCAGACCAGAACTGCATTCTTTTTATTTTAGACAGAGTCTCTCTCACTTATGTTACCCTTGGTAGACTGCTGTGGCATCACAGCTCATAGCAACCTCAAACTCTTGGGCTTAAGCAATTCTCTTGCCTCAGCCTCCCAAGTAGCTGGGGCTACAGGTGCCTGCCACAATGCCCAGCTATTTTTTATCACATTTGCCATTGTTGTTGAGCTGGCCCAAGCAGGGTTTGAACCCGCTAGTTTTGGTGTATGTGGCTGGTGCTATAACCACTGTGCTATGGACGCTGAGCCCAGAACTGCATTCTTGATAGGCTGTGACCTCCTCATACCCTCTCTCTGTCCCCTCTTGCTATAGTCCACCTCCTTCCGACGCAACTTTAGCTCCCCACTTCTGGTGCATGAGCCGCCACCAGCCTGTGCCATAAGCAGAGAGTCCCCACCCACTGGTAAGTGTCCCTGTTGCCCCTGCCCCCATTGTGTTGTGGTGAGAGATCCATGTATTGCTCAGACGGGCGCCTGAGTCACACTGGCACTGCCGGTTATTGGTGCTCCTACCATTTCCCTTCTCTGGAGGCTCCTGTCCTGAATGTAGGGTTCGTTTCTTCATTCATCAGTCATCCTTCAATAAACACTTTATTGAGCACCTGCTCAGTGCCAGGTACTGTGCCAGATTCTAGGAAAAAGCACTGAAGAAGGTGGAGTTTATGGTCTAGTCACAGGGTGACTTGAAACCAACAGGTCTCCCATTACAGGTCACTAGTCAGTCCCCAGTGGGGTGCATGCTTCAAGGGAGAGGGCCAGAGGACAGAGTGTGCAGTGTGTGCTGCCCTCATCAGCAGTCAGGGAAGGGAAGGCTTCCAGAAACTAGAAGGATAAGGACAGTTTGTCCTTTGAAGCTCTGGAAAGACTGGCTTGGGCAGGGGGAGGCCTGAGGCAGGAAGGAGCAAGAGGGTTAGAGAAAGGGTAAAGTGGCCAGGGCTGAGGGAGCCAGAGGGAAGAGGTAAAGAGCATGGTTATAGGACCTTAGTGTCCATTTTAACATAGTCTAAGGCAGTGATTCTCAACCTGTGGGTCACGACCCTTTTACAGGGGTTGTAAATACATCCAGCATATCAGATATTTACATTACGATTCATAACAGTAGCAAAATTATAGTTATGAAGTAGCAACGAAAATAATTTTATGGTTGGGGGTCACCACAACATGAGGAACTGTATTAAAGGGTCGTGGCATTAGGAAGGTTGAGAACCACTGGTCTGGGGTGGTGCCTGTGGCTCAAAGGAGTAAGGAGCTGGCCCCATATGCCGAAGGTGGCAAGTTCAAACCCAGCCCCAGCCAAAAAAAAAAAGAAAATGAGAACCACTGGTCTAAGGGCAATCTGTGTACTTCTCCAAGAGCATTCTGGCTGCTGTGTGGATTGCCAAGCTTGGAGTAAAAGCAGGGACACCAGTTGGGAGGCTGTGATAGTTGCCAAGAGAGAGTTTGGTAGCTTGAGTTGGGCTGGTAGCAATGAGGATGGAGAGAGGTGGGCAGGTTTTAGAGGCCTCTGAGAGGGAGGACCAGGTGATAGAGTAGCTCTGGATACCAAAGACAGCAGAGAGTCAAGGATTACTCCTGGTTTTTGCATGGGTGGCGCCCTGGGCAGGTATAGAGCTGTCACAGAGATGAAGAAGCCCTGGGTAGGACAGGTGATGGTGCAGATGGGGCGTTCAGCCTGGGGCATGCTGGGCCGGGGCTGGAAGCACAGCACTTCAGGGCAGCACAAGGCCAGCAGTTGGTGCCAGGCCTTGAGGGTGGTCACTTGGCAGGGGCCAGCGGGAAGGTGGATCCCGTCTACGAGACCCTGCGCTATGGCACCTCCCTGGCACTGATGAACCGCTCCAGCTTCAGTAGCACCTCTGAGTCTCCCACACGGAGCCTGGTATGGTGGGCACCAAAAGGGAGTTGGGGGGTCCTGAACGTGACAGTGGGTCCATGCCCTGAGCCTTCCCCTCTCTATCCCCAGAGTGAGCGAGATGAGCTGACGGAGGATGGGGAGGGCAGTATTCGCAGCTCCGAAGAGGGGCCTGGTGACAGTGGTGAGCGGGGGATGCAGGGGTGGGTGAGCCCTAGGGGCAAGAGTGGGATGCAGAGGGGGCCCTCCCTGTTGCCTCACATTCTGCCACACTCCACTTCATCTCCGGTATTCACAGGCCCAGCTGAGAGCGAAGGGCCAGGACCAGAGGAAAAGAGCCCTGGACAGCAGGTGGGTGCTGGCACTGAGCCCTGGCAGGATGGGGGGAAGGGGTGTTGCTTCTCCAGTCCCTGATGCAGATGAGAGCACAGCAAGTGGGGATCCCCAGGAACAGCTTGTGCCAGGTGAGGGGGGCAGGGGCAGGGGCAGGGGTTGAGCTGCTGCCTATTGCACCCATTCATGCTCCCCGAGAGAAGGCAGTTCCACAGTGCAGAGGGCACAGGGTTTCTCCCTTCCCCATGCCTGGCCCAGTCCCCTTAGGAGCAGGTGGGCATGGCAGGTAGGAGGGGTTTACTTCTCCCTGTCATTGACTTAGGACCCACAGGGCCCCCTCCTAACACCTATCCAGGCCAGACCTGCTTGGAGCAATTGGATTTTGGGGGAGTGAGGGTGTCACCTCCCCCATCTAACCCAGAGCTCTTCTTACAGCCCTCCCAGCCTCCCCTACGGAAGGATGTGGGGCCCATGTACTCCTATGTTGCGCTCTACAAGTTTCTGCCCCAGGAGAACAATGACCTGGCTCTGCAGTAAGTCCTCTCTGTGACCCAGTCCCACTGGGCAGCCGCCTGGCTCCAGCTTCAGGGCTCTGCCTTGACCTTGCAACACAAGTGTGAGGAGGACCTTCAGGAACGTTTTCCTTGCACACTGAGGCTGCTGAGCCCAGGCAGGAGCCAGAGCTGCCCAGGGTCTAGAAGTAATTCATGCTAATGTTATTTCTCCTGTCCTGGAGAGTGTCTGCTGTGCCTGTGGTCACACAGTGTCTTCTGAGGGCTTCCAGAATCCTCCCCAACTGAGGAGGGGCATGCAGGGTACCCAAGTACTCAGGGATTGCTGGGATTAAGAGGGGAAAGCCCCCTGCCCCATATGCCAGCCCAGCTCTCTCCTCCTCAGGCCTGGAGATCGCATCATGCTCGTGGATGACTCTAACGAGGACTGGTGGAAGGTGACTTGGCAGGGGGGGGAATGAAGGGACCCTGGTAGGCACCTCAGCACTCTTTAGTGGACACTGATCCCCTTTCTCTCCAGGCCCCAACAATCTCCACACCTCTAACCACCAGCCCCGGCCAAGCCAAGGACTAACCTTTAGGCCTTGCTCTCAGTTTTGTCCCTCTCTGCCTCCTGCCTCAGCTTTGTCCCCTGCCCCACCTCATGCCCTTCCTGGCCCAGAAGCCACCTGGTCAGGGGCTGGAATATAGAAGCCAGGAACTGGAGGAGGATGGCACTGGCGCTGAGTGGAAATTGGGTCTAGAGAAAGCAATGGGGGGTGGGAGTGGGGGTGGTGCTGTGCTCATTGTCAACCTCATCCCCAGGGCAAGATCGGAGACCGGGTTGGCTTCTTCCCAGCCAATTTTGTGCAACGGGTGAGACCAGGCGAGAATGTTTGGCGCTGCTGCCAACCCTTCTCTGGGAACAAGGAACAGGGTTACATGAGCCTCAAGGAGAACCAGGTGAGTGTCTGGAGACCCCACCTGGATCCTGCAGCAGCTGGAGAGAGTGGGGATGGGAGACAGGCATCAGGGGAGGGCGCCCTGCGGGAGAGGGCTTGCAGCCTAGAAGCAGGAGAGATAGCAGCTTAGAAGTTGGGGGATTTGGTCTGGTGGAAAACAAAGGCAGGGGGCTGAATGACAGTGAAGTTGGAGGCCGCTTCAGGTAGGGCAGGAGCACAAGATTAGGAGTCTAGAGGCTCAGGTTTGAGTGCTGGCTCTGGCTTGTTGCATAACCTGGAGCAAGTCCTTTCCTTCTGTTCCCTCCTCTGTGAAATGGGGGTCTAATGCCCCACCCATGTCCAAGCTTAGCCCTGAAGTAGTGCTGGGTATCTCCTGATGTCCTGGTTTTGCTGTGGAACCCTGTCCCTCATAGGATCTGCTCTTGTCAGTCACCCTAACAAAGGCTCCCTCCCATGGTCCCTTGGGGGCCACCAGAAGGACTTGGGGCCAGGACTGCAGGCAGGGCCAAGCCTCAGTTCCATGTCTCTCTGGCTCAGATCTGTGTGGGCGTGGGCAGAAGCAAGGATGCTGACGGCTTCATCCGCGTCAGCAGCGGCAAGAAACGGGGCCTGGTGCCAGCCGACGCCCTGACCGAGATCTGAGAGGAGCCAAGAGAACCCAAATGCCACCCCTGCCCATGCCCAGCCCTTGCCTCTGGCCCCGGGAGGGGAGCAGGCATCCTTGCCCACACCCTTCCTCCTCTGCCTCTTTCCTCGGTGCCACGCACCATGGCTTAGGAGCCTTCTGTGCAGAGGAATTTATTTCTTGGGTGCAGTGACCTGAGTGGTTTGATCCTCTGGGACTTTGGGATGGAGGGAGGACAAAGTGGGAGGGAATGAGGAAGCTGCAGACAGGTCTACCCAGCACCCAAATACCCCCAATCCAATTGCCATGTTGAGTCCAGCCCTGGTGAGGGTTCCTAGGGGGAACATCTCTGCTGCTTCTTCCAGAATCTTCCCCCTGACACACACCACCTTTGCATGCCAGACACACCTCTCTCCCCTCAGAGTCTCTGCTTGGGTCACCTCTTCCCCTTTGCAAGTGGGGCTTTAAGAGGGGGCCTCTCTGTGTCCCTTGTCTCTCCATCCTGGGCAGGGAGGCAATTCAGGGCCACATGGGAGGGTCCTGAGTCCACCTCCTTGTCCCACCACCTGTGTCACTCTGTCAATTCTCAGGAAAGTTCTGCAGGAACCTCTCCCATTACTTGAAACCTGGGCCGACAAAGGAGGGGAGGGCTGAGATCCCCAGAGGGTGTGACAAATTAGACTGTCCCTTCAAGTAAAACAACCATCGCCACAGAACAGCCTCACCTTACCCTTGTCCACCAGAAAAGGGTACCTGGGAGCAGCAGGACACAGAAAACCAGCTGAGAGCAAACACTGGCCTATGTTTTATCTAAACAAGCCCATTTCACTGGGCTCATTTTTTCCCAAAAGCCCCCAAGCATGTGGGAAAACTAGCCAGGGAAGCCTGTTGTTAGTTCCTGTCCCAGGCCTCAGCAAGGCCAAGCCACTCTAGGAGCCCAACCCTCAGGGTGACCTTCCTTACCCCCTCTCTCTGGGCTCTACAGGGACCAGGGCTGCTGCTGCAAGAGCCCCTTTTCTGGCTGTATCTGCTCCTTTGTCCTGGACACAGAGCCCTGGGAAGAAGAGGGGGTGGAAGACAGAGAAGGAAGTAGAAATTCTGTTTGGTCCCCAGGAAAGGAAGGGAGTAGGCATCCTTAGGAGGTGGGCACACACAAAGAGGACTCTGGATCATGCCAACCAGTGCCACTCCCCATCCTGGGCACAGTCACACCCTTCCATCCAATGAGAGGGACACAGATCCTCCTGCCCAAAGGCCCCTAACCCCACTTCTCCCCCACAGAGGGGGCTCAAGCTACACTGCCCTGTTTGCTGCCATGAGGCCCCCCCAGCAATTTCCCAGGGGTGGGCCCAATGCCCACTGTACATGAGGCTGCATGATGGGTTGCTGGGGCATTGCTGACCCCCCAGAACCCTAATTAAATGTTTCTTGTCCCAACCTGTCTGCTCTGTGTATCTAATTGGGACAGAAAAAGGAAAGGGGCAGAGAGGCAGGGTGATGCCCTGGGGGTACTTATTAGGGTGAGGGTAAGGACAGAAGAATTTGGGGAATCCTGGCTGGGTTCCTGTGCCTCAAGCAGCTAAGGCACCAGCCACATACACCTGAGCTGGCGGGTTCGAATCCAGCCTGGCCCGCCAAACAACAATGACAGCTGCAACCAAAAAATAGCTGGGCGATGTGGCAAGTGCCCATAGTCCCAGCTACTTGGGAGGCAGAGGCAGGAGACTCGCTTGAGCCCAGGAGTTGGAGGTTGCTGTGAGCTGTGATGTGACAGCACTCTACCCAGGACGACAGCTTGAGGCTCTGTTTCAAAAAAAGAAAAAAAAAAGAGAATTTGGGGATCTCAGAAAGGAGAGGTGTTGGAACTGGTGTAGACATAGCAGGTCCCCTCGCATGCCTCCTTACCCCCTCCCACCCCGGCAGCCTGAGAAGGGTGGGGTCTGGGGAGAATGACCCCAACAGCACTTGAGGAAAGGGGGAGGTGGTTTGGGGACACTGGAGGGAAAAGAAGCAGGGCTGTGATCACTTTCTAGTTGGACGCACCTGAGTCGCAGGGGGATGGGGGTGGGCGGGCACGCACCTCTGCACCAGAACGGTCGGGACTGTTCTTGCCCACCCAGAGGTGTCCTCCGAGACTGGCTGTGCCGGAGTCTGGGAGGGGCTCAAAACAGACCTGAAATCAACCTGGCCACTACCGCCCCTGAGCCCTAGACAGAAATGCTGGCGGCGAGGACAGTCGCGGACCGCGGGGATGAAATGACTCAATCGCGCCCGTCATCGGGAGCCTGGCACCAAGCGGCCGGCAGCGGCGCACCCCTCCCGCAGCCGTGCCCGCCGCCCACCCGCTCTGGCAGAGCTGCCTCATTCCCCCCGCCTGCCCAGCAGCGTCATCGCCGCCACGGCCAGCACGTCCTCTGCTATTTATAGGCAGAGGGGAGCGGGAGGGAGCCGGAGAGAGCGGGAGGCGGGCTGCGGGGGTGCTGGGGCATTGCCATTGCCGCCAAAATGCAGAGGGATGCAGCCCATCCCTCTTACAGCCCCCGCCCCCTGAGCAAGGCAGGCCAGGTGAGACCAGACCTTGGGTCCCCACCTCTGAGCTTTTGTTGTGCTCTTTCACTTTGGGAAGACCCTTGAGGTTGGGGGTGGGGCGAGCAGGGACAGGAGGGTGGCCTTCCCCTTTCCTAGGATCCCTGGCGGTGGCATCCTAGACACATCCAGTCTGGAGGCTTAAGGACAGGGGAATTCAATAATAACAAGTGCTAGAACTTGTTATTCCATCCTCTCAATGACCCAGTGAAGAAATTGGTGGGGTCCCCTTTTTGTAGATGAGGAACTGAGGCACAGAGATGTTAGGTGGCTTATCTAAGGTCATAGATGATCCAGCTCAACTCTGCCCTTTTTATACAGGGTGATGCTACAGCCTGGAGTGGGCTAATGACTTGTCCAGGCTCACCCAGTAAATCAGTGATCATACCAATCCCAGAAACCATGTCACTTTGCCTCCAAGTTCAGCTCTTTTCCTACCCTACCCAGGGTCCCTCAATGCCTTAAACCAATAACATAGAGACAGACACCCTGAGAAGCCGGTCCAGGGCTCCAGGGATCAACTCACTTCATTGGAGACTGTGAGTGCCTTGTGGCCACACCTTCTGCACACCACACATGTGTTTGCCACCAGCCAGCAGGCAGCTGGCATGGACCCCCCTTCTTCCCAGCTTGTTTGCCGCACTGCTAAGCACAGCAGCTTTTTCGGATGGCTGAACCACTGACAGCATGCTCTCAGCCTGAGAAACAGCTGGTGCCCCCACTGTAGCCTCTGCTCTCCTCTGTGCCCACTTTGGAGACGGCCAAACCAGTAACATTGGCCTGGGGCAGAGAATGGCCAGAACCCTGCCAGTGGTGCCATCCCACATTTGACTCTGTTGTTTCTGACCCACACATGCCCTTCTTCCCCCACCACAGCCTGAGCTTAACCTGGCAGGTTCTGTGTGGAATAAAGGTTACTTAGGCTTAGGGGGATATAGAAAGGGGAGAGGGCTCAGTGCCCATAGCTCAGTGGGTAGGGTGCTGGCCACATACACTGAGGCTGCCTGCTAAACAACGACAACTGCAACCAAAAAGTAGCCAGTGTTGTAGTGTGTGCTTGTAGTCCCAGCTACTTGGGAGGCTGAGGCAAAAGAATCGTTTAAGCCCAAGAGTTTGAGGCTGCTGTGAGCAGTGATGCCACAGCACTCTACTGAGGGTGACACAGTGAGACTCTATCTTGGGGAAAAAAAAATGGTGGAGGGGAGTATGGCAGCCAGAGACAGGGACGCCTGGGAAAAGGTACACAGTGCGCCCCTCTGTGCAACCCCAATCATCTTGCTAGTGCCACTCTCTTTGGCCCCCTCAGCCTTCTTCACCCCCATTCCTAGCTCCCACTCAGTGCTTGGGCAGGCTAGGAGCATCTCCTGAGGAGTACAAGGAAGATGTGGCTCTCCCCTCCTCGTGCTTTGCAGGGAGCCTGACTGGGTTATCCCTGTCAGCCTTAGAGACCACACTGGAAAAAGGCCAAGCTCCCCTGTCCCTCCTCCTCTAGCTCATGGTCCTCCAGTAGCAGCTGTGCTCGTTGTCTCTGTTACACCCCACTCTGAATCACACCCTCCCACGTCTGGAAATTGCAGACCCAGAATCAGAGTCAGGTGCTAGTGTTCGTGCAACACTGAGATTCTGGGAAGCCATTGGCGCCTCTGGGCCTCAGTTTCCTAGAAAATGAAGAGTTGGGCTTGCTCAGGTAGTCTTAACATGGGAGGCCAGAACTCCTTGAAAGGTTATGCAATTATTAACATATGGTGGGGATAGGTCAGTTGTGTGGTATTGAGAGAAAGGTTACTTTTTTTTTTAAAAGCTAAACACTTTTTTTTTTTTTTTTTAAAAAGAGATTGGGACTCAATATGTTACTCAGGCTGGATTTGAACTCCTGGCCTCAAGTGATCTTCCCACCTTAGCCCCCAAGCAACTAGGACTAGGAGTGTACCACCATGCCCAGAAGGACACTTAATCACATTTTCACAAGGCTCCCAGACCTAGAAGAGGCGTAGTGGTCACAGGGGGGGCTCTTTCTGTTTGAGGCTTCTGTGGAAATGGGGCCTTTCAGGGCACTGCCTGGGGAAGGGGTGGCCATGGTGGGAGGCCCATGGTGGAAAGAGGTAAACTCCAGGCCTGATGTTAAGTTCAGAAAGAAGTGACAAAACCCAAAGCTTCCCAGGAGGTAGGTTCCTACAACCCCAGCACCCATCCCTTTCCTTCTCCCCCTTCAAAACAAAACAAAGCAAAACAAAACAAAAAACCTCAACCAAAAAAAAAAAAAAAATTCCAGCGAGGCAGTGCCTGACACCTACGGAGACCTGTGAGAGAACAGCGCCATCTCCTGGTCCATGGTGGAAACCAGTTTCTGTGCGGCAGGCTCCGGAGCTACTTCCTCCGGTCCTCTCTGCTGATTGGAGGAGTGGACAGGCGTCTCCAATACCCCGAGAAGTAGGTCTCCCACACACCAAGCTGGGGGCTTGGCCAAGGCGCTTCCCCTTCCAGGCCTCAGCTTTCCCTCTTCCACTGGCAAAGGATTAGGTAAAGCCAACAAGCTACTCTAGTGGCAACGATTTCCTTTTACCCTAGGCTCTGACACACATGGGTGGGGAGCAGGTCGTCGGGGTGGAGGGCACATTTCTCAGAGTCTAGGTTCCTCTCTGTCTTCTGTTACCAACCTCCTCCATCCTGCCCAGAAATGGATGAGGAGGATGTCAGAGGCAGAGCTAAGAGGATCTGCTGTCCCAATGCTTCAGACCTGCCTTTACCAATCAGGTATTGCCTTTTCCCATCTACCCAGTACATCCTCTAAGGGGAGCTGACTGGTCACCCCAAGACAAGAGTTCCCCTGGGGAAGGTGGGAGGGGAGGTAGGTAACCAGCAAGGGCACCAGGGCCCAGGTGTGCCCAGCACTAATGGATGAAGCTCCCTTTACCCAATCTTCCTCCTCAATTTGTCTGTCCAGCACCGAGCGATGATGCCTCTGCTCAACTAGCTGCCTGACCCCTTCCACCTGGACACCTTCCTGTCCTTCAAATAACCAGTCACTTGATATACCCAAACTCCATTCCTCTAGGCCCCTCTCGTTGGTTCTTCCTGGTCACCAAAGGCTTAAAGGCCTACAAAGCTTGAGGCCTGAAGACCAGGCCAGACCTCTCAGCCCCCAAATCAAGGTCCACCAAGTCCTAGTGTACCCCAATATTATACCACCTTAGTGAACCCCAAAAGTCACTTCACAAATTTTCTCATGTGCAAAATGGAGATGGCTATAATCCTCCTTTACACATATAATGCTATAAAGATTACAAAATTAAGATAAATCAGTGTAAGATGTCTCTTTTTTTGCAGTTTTGGCCAGGGCCAGACTATACACCCCCAGTATATGGGCCTGGCACCCTACTCCTTGAGCCACAGGCACCACCCTAATGTAAGGTGTCTTAACAGCACATGGCTCACTACAAATACTTCGCTGAAATTTTTTTTTTTTTTTGAGACAGAGCCCCAAGCTATCCCCCTGGGTAGAGTGCCATGGCATCACAGCTCATAGCAACCTCCAACTCCTGGGCTCAAGCGAGTCTCCTGCCTCCACCTCCCAAGTAGCTGGGACCACAGGCACCCGCCACAACGCCCTGCCATTTTTTGGTTGCAGCCATCATTGTTGTTTGGCGGGCCCGGGCTAGGGATTCGAACCCGCCACCTTAGGTGTATGTGGCTGGCGCCTTAGCCGATTGAGCCACAGGCTCTGAGCCTTTGCTGAAAAATTTGTTGCCAGTTATTAGTAGTTTTTTTTTTTTTTCTGAGACAGAGCCTCAAGCTGTCCTCCTAGGTAGAGTGCAATGGCATCATAGCTCACAGCAACCTCCAACTCCTGGGCTCAAGCGAGTCTCCTGCCTCAGCCTGTCAAGTGGCTGGGACCACAGGTGCCCGCCACAACGCCTGGCTATTTTTTGGTTGCAGCCATCATTGTTGTTTGGCGGGCCGAGCTGGATTCGAACCAGCCACCTTAGGTGTATGTGGCTGGTGCCTTAGCCACTTAAGCCACAGGCGCTGAGCCCAGTTATTAGTAGT